>JAOPUB010035051.1:0-10626 GCA_027564055.1 Neptis clinioides
CTGCGGCCGGTATTAAGACGGGGTACTAATGGCGTAGGAGTTCGGAGTCGGGACCACAGACTTTATGTCCTCAGACCGGTCTAGAATTATTAATTAACCAGCTGATTGTATTCCTTGCATTGTGGTTTTGGTATGCAATTTAGCCTGAATTTATTCAGCGATAATTAAATACCTACATCATTCAGGCAATTTGGTATTTAAACCGGTTGCATTATTCATAGCTGACTCCAGAGTTTTGTTGCGTAGTTGAATATTTCTTAAGTTTCATCATGTCCTGATCAATAATTCACATAAAGATTTTGCGCAACAATCCTAAAGAGGTTGTATAAATTTAGATACAATTGTAAAAAATGATAAATTTCCATATTTTACCAAGTACGAATAAAAAGTATTCAAGGATATTTTTTAAATGTTGAGTTCTATATCATAAACACATAAAATCAAAATTATATAAACAACTTTATCATTTGATTATGTAATTAGATAAATTGTTATCTTAAATTATTATTGTGATATGATAAAATCTATCTAGTACCTTTATCATACTAAAGTGCTTAAGTAAAATATTTCTTTTACAGTCTAATGTGATTTTAAGAAGAAATTACAGCAGTTCAGCCCCAACAACAAAGTTATTTATTGATGGGCAATTTATTGATTCAAAGACAAGCAACTGGATTGATCTGACCAATCCTGCTACAAATGAAGTAATTGGAAGGTAATGAACTAAACCCAAAGCTAAATAACAAAAAAAAATTATTTCATACATACATAAATTTTATAAAGTGAATTATTTTAACAGTAAAAGGTTTTACCTGTAGAACTTTAAAGATTTGATTTTTGAAAGATGTTTTATTTGTTCATCTTTTTAGTTTAATCTAATAAAAAAAATAATGGTTGTTTAGTTAAATAAATTGTATACATAGTAACAAGGAAACAAAACTTTTAAAGTTTACTCAACCTTATCTACATGAAATTTGATAGTGTTACTATTTTCTCATCTTCTGTGTCATCTAATACAAATACTACTAAAATTTTAATTAGTTGATACTACGGAAAATTAAACTTTTCAGAGTACCAGAAACAACACAAGAAGAATTGAATACAGCACTTCAAGCCGCAAAAAAAGCTTTTAAGTCATGGAGCCAGAGTACTATTATGACTCGTCAACAACTTATGTTCAAGTTAGTTTCTTTAGATTTTTTAAAATTTATAATGTTTTATTGTATAAAGATCATTTTTATGACCTACATATTCTAATTAAGTCAATCATCATCATTCCTTTTAAAACCTTTTATGGGAAGGTTCAATTCCTGCGATTAGTGACTTATGTTTATAGTGTTCCAATTGTTTCTTATCTTCATCTTTTAATCTTTGCATATCCATAAAAAACAGATGTTGAAAATAATTTTTTTGACTCTTTCTTATTTTAATTTATGAACTTCGTTTCCATGTTATTCTTATAACTTCTTAATAAAAATTTAAATAAAGATAATTTTGTTCAAGATTTTTTTAAATCTTTTGTACATCTTATTAGGAAACATGCCATTTTAAATTATTGTGTAACTAGATTGTCTATCTGCAGTGTAAACTCAATTACTGTAATTCCAGGATTTAGTTGTTCTATTATGTAATTGGTTATTCAATATTGGAAATTACCATTATCGCCTTATATATTATACTATGGAATTTAAAGGGATTTAATTTCACATTATTTTCTTTGTAACAATTATCAATTTGTCTAAATAACGTTCCAATAATTTCGCATCATTAATACTTTTATATACATTTTCAAGTCATCTGCATAAAGAAGACACTCATACGTAATTTATGAAAATGAAAAATAATATCGGACCAAGAGTCTTGTGGTACTTGGCGGTGGTGGTGGACGTGGTGACATGGCAAAAAAATTATCTGAATTGTATGCTCCAATAACTACATTAATTTTTCTTATTTGTAGATATGACTTGACAATAATTATTGCAATGTGACACTAAAAATATGATTTAATACAGATTCGCCAGGTTGTTACGAGAAAATCAAGGCAAATTAGCAGCAAAGATAACGGAGGAACAAGGAAAAACCATCGCCGATGCTGAAGGAGATGTATTGAGAGGAATTCGTAAGTCGTTATATATAAAAACATCGTTTAATTTATTCTTATGAAAAATAAAATTATTTAAACATTTATGGTAACAATAAATATAATATTGTGTGTAAATAAATTAAGCTGCAATAGAACAGCGGTTATGAGTTAGGATACTAAATTCACAATTTAAAGGTTGTGTATAAATTGTGTAACTTATTTTTTAAGTAAAATTGTAATTAAATTGTGTTACAGAATCGGTTGAGCATTGCTGTAGTATTACTAGCTTACAACTAGGTGACTGCATTCAAAATATCGCAAAAGATATGGACACGCATAGCTACAAGGTTCCACTTGGAGTCGTTGGAGGTAAGATATATTTTATCTATATAACTAGCCTATCAACTTAACATTACATTATTTGATATCTGATTTAAGTAAGATCTAACATATATAAGATATAAGTAGTTAAAATATGTTTTATAATTTGACCATCTAAAAACGCACAAAACCTGTTTGTCCTATTCATATCTGTTTTCGTACTCTCTTTATTACATATTTGTACACATTTCTGTCGTAAAAATCCCGTAACCCATTCAGGCGCTATCCTTGCTTCTTTAATAAAACTCTTTCAGCTCAGTCTTCCGACCAATCAATCCCTATTTACTCAACCACCCGTTCACTCGCCTAATTAACTACAAACTTACTATCTCATTCACACAACCACTGACTTACTCACTAAAATGTTCTTTTATGTGTTCAAACTTTAATGAAATGCCATTCAGTTACTACTATGTATTAACAGCTGATGATCTCACAGGAATTATACTTTATTTCGGATCAAATAGTGTGATCATTCAAATTACAAATTATATGTGTCCCCCAGGAACTGTACTTTTTCTGCGATTAGTATGTAAGTATTATGTCATGAAATAATGAAGGTTAAAAAATATATGTGTACAAATTTCGTTCCGATCTATTACGGTATGCGCATAAAACCCTTGTATCCCACAGAAACTGTACTTTTTTCTAGGATAAGTAGGATCTCATATGATAGTCTAGATTACAAACTGGTTCAACAATACTATTTTATCCCACGGGAACTATTCATTATACCGGGATAAAATGTATCCTATTAAGTCTGTTCTCAATCTGAGTTAGGTTAAACAGATAATAAATCTGAAAAAAAATGTTTTAGCTACTATTGGTGTTATAATATTTGCATACAGGTGCAGGATCATTAAAATTTCTGATATATCTCCCATGTACAGACATTCGATACGTTATTAATAACGATTATAATTAATATGTACAGATTAAAATAAAATGTCGGTATATTTAAGGATAAATTTATATTTCTAGGAGTGGCAGCATTTAACTTCCCAGTAATGATTCCATTGTGGATGTTCCCACCAGCCATTGTAACAGGTAACACCTGTCTGATCAAACCTTCGGAACAGGACCCTGGAGCAACTGTTATGATGATGGAGTTGTTGCAAGAGGCTGGAGCACCTCCTGGTGTAGTTAATGTTAGTATAAAGATTTAAATTATCTGTATGTTTTCCCACTTTCTTGTTTAAATGTAAACGACTCCTTATAACATTAGCTATCTGCCAGTAAAAGTTATGTTCAAACCGATCCAGAAGTTTCGGAGATTATTTGGAACAAACAGACAGACAGACGAAAAAATAAAAAATTTTGTTTGGGTATATATTATGTGTAAGCATTCTAATGCACTACTAAGGATTTAGAAATGTACAAATTATTACTTAATACTAAAAGTGGAAAAAATTGGTAAAGTGTTTCAAAGATTGTTCTAATGTTTCGTTACCTTTATCGTTATCTCAAATATAGATAATTTAAGTAAGTAACACATATATATTCTGTCTTTTGTTGTTGACAAAAGGATAAACCAGTTAGGGAAGAAAAGCTAATGGACGGATGGATCGACACAAATTTTGGATTTAGGATAGCCCACAGATAGCTTACTAGGCTCCTATTTATTCTGGAATAAATTATAGTCCCTACGAGATAAAGAAAATTTCATTGAGTTGAAAGTCTCTGCCTATTAACAGAAAAAAAAAATCACATTAAAATTTAACACAAATTCGATTTTTTATATTATATGCTATACGTATGCTTGAGCTTGAGTGATAGTTGTACTGATTTTATTGATATAATATACATTTATCCTTTTTTTTCTGTAGGTTGTGCACGGAACCCACGATACTGTAAACTTTTTATGCGACAATCCTGACATCAAGGCAGTGTCGTTTGTAGGTGGAGATTCTGCCGGGACTCATATATATAAAAGAGCTTCCGCTGCAGGTATAGTACATGTTTCAAGTTCTTTAAATGTAATGATACAACAACTTAATATAAAAGTTCAGTGTTTCTAAACACAGAATTTTTGTTAGTGTAAATATAATGTATAAGTATGGGAAATCGTTATGTTGAAATTTCTACTACAAAACTTTAAACAACAAAATCAAGGATTAAAGTTTTTGAGTTTAACAAATTTATTTTTTCTACTTATTTAAAATTAATATTAATAAATTTATTTTTATCTTTTATAACTTATAAAGTGATGTACCGATTAATCGGTAAAGCCGAATCCGACCGATCCAGTCACAATCGTAGTGGCGGCTAGTCGGCATAGAAAGCGCCGACTATCCGGCTTCTTAAATAATATGTATCTCTCATATGTCCAATAACAGGAGTTACATTCACGTACTTTGACAAAACGGATTTCAAAAATTCAAAATATTTTATTTTATTTAAAAATAATTTTAGTCGATATTCACAGTCAGACAGACAGTTGATGTTCTCGGTGTCTTAGACCTTTTCAATAAATAAAGTTAAGTACTTAAAACTATATCTTGTTTTCAATCATAATTTTGTTTTTTAGTAGTAGTTTTAACAACAACTAGTTTTTTTCTGAAAATCAAATGTATCAGTAGGAAATTCTAGTTCTAGTTTTAACTGAAACATATACATATTATGTTACAGTAAAAACCGCTGAAGCTTATATGTTTATGTTACAGTTCTATAGGTCGTGAGTTCAAATGCACGTCATTCGATTACCGACGTGGCCCACTCCTAACACAAGTATTTATCTTATATATATTGTAGTCCAAATCAAGCTACGAGACGACGCCAGTAGCTCCTTGTAATCTACAGTTGAATTTTTTAGAATTGCATTTTTCAAGATAAGAAATGAACGTTTTGACTGACTTCAGATTAAATTCATTTAATACTCTGAGGTTTCTTTAGCTTCAAAAGACTGCAGACTATATGAAATTTTTGATATAGATTTCAACTCTATAATGTTTTGCATTCCGAAATAATTGATCACGAGCATGACATAAAAAACATGCTTTTTGAATCATGAAAATAATTATATCTGTAATATTGTTTGTTTCTAAAACTATGTGAAAATATTTACGACGGGCTAACAGTGTTCGTCGACTTGCATGTGAATCAGCTGTTAACGAAATGTCACAGATAAACCACAAACCGACTAATCGGTTAGTCAACCAAACTCCTAGTCGGTACATCTCTAAAAATTATTTCTTCATAAACTTTAAAATTATTGAAAAAAGTTTTTATCTACGTATTGTAATTGGCAGGTAAGAGAGTACAAAGCAACATGGGAGCAAAGAACCACGGAGTTATAATGCCAGATGCAAATAAGGAACACACTCTCAACCAGTTAGCTGGAGCAGCCTTTGGAGCTGTTGGACAGCGTTGCATGGCTTTGAGTACAGCAGTTTTTGTAGGTAAGTTAGGCATATTTAAATTTTTTTACCACGCTTAAACTAAAATAAAATCTGTCATCGCAGACTTTTCTTCAAGATTGTTTTTGTAAGTATAACATTAAAATGTCCGTTTTAAATCTAGGCATCATTCAATTCATATTGTAAAAGGTAAAAAAAACGGTATGGGACTGTATAAAAAGCGTATCTGTATACGTCGCATTGTTTGGAGGAATTAAGGTGTAGTTAACAAATAAGTGAGTTTATTTTCCACTGTTTTAAGTAATAAATTAGTTTTATAATTGTTAGAATAAATTATTTCTTATAAATTTATCAAAAATTGCGTATAATAAAATAATAGCCCGGTTGCTGCGGAGAGCGCACGCGCGGAGCAACTGAACTAACTTATTCGTTCCCGCGTAAAAACTACATGTGCCAGATTAAAAATAAAAAAATAGTGTATAATCTGTGACTTATCTAGTGTTTATTTATAATTTCATAGCATACTTTAATTCTGTGTTTAATTAGTTTTATTGACCTGAAGTGTGGTGACCGTTGAGTCGTGATCTAACGCTCATTATTAGTGACTATTTCGGATTTACTTTCTATTACTGTAAGTACCTATTTTATTGTTTATCTATTATCTCTTATTAGTAGAGAAAGTGGACTTTGTTCACCAATTTGGTGATCCCATTGGCACACTTTGATCCACCGGTCAAACAGGTTACCGGTCAATATTTAAACTTACTTCGTCGTTCCCATGCACTCTACAGCCGAACTAAATAAAAACAACTGAAAAACCTTATCAGCATTTAAATTATTATTACAGGTAATTAAAAAAAATATTTTTTACCGCATTTAAATTTATAATGGCCAATAAAAAATAAATACGATAATTGTACCCGCTGAATATTTAATTTCTCTTAATTATTTCATTTCCGACATTTACAGAAGAAATGATTTAAATAATCATTACCGATTAAATTGAGTTTTTTTGTAGGTCATTGACACACTACCTTCTCGCGATTGATGTAAAAAAGTCGGTTACATTTGAATTCTAATCTCACATGAAGCGTATCCGGTGCTATATGTTTTTATAATTTATTGGTATATCTCGGAAATATTCTTCGTAACTGCATACAAGCTGAATTTAAATGGGTTTAAACAGAATTAAAACCGGTTAAGTGTCATTTGGATACGTGCTCCGATTTTATTTTATACAGTTTTGCATATAAAGTAATGCTCCGAACTTCTTATTTGAATTAAGAAAAAATAAAGATCAAAATAAATGATTATTTATTAAAAATTAAACTAACTGATATAATATTAACGGGAAAAACACATTGAGTGCGTGTAAGTTGCAGGTGCTGAAAAAAAAAACAAGCAAATCACATCACTCACGGTATGTTTTGCGCATATTTAATTAGTAGCCTATTAATTAATGCGTAAGCTGATAGTAATCGCACTTTTGATAGTCTGTTTTTCTTTATGCTGCAAATCTCAAAAAATTAACATTTCATATGTGAACTTTTTGAACGATTGATTTATGAAATTAATGAAATTGCGAGTGCTTCGTAATGTCGTGGATCATGTAAAGAAAAATGAATCATAATATCAATAGTTTTAGTCTAATTATTTAAGTTAATGCAAAGAAATAAATCTACTTAACAAGCGAAATTTTATTATGGTTAATGAGTAAGTGGTATTTTTATAATATAGATTAATCTTTATGTTCTATAAACGTAAAAGAATATAAACGTGAAAGTTAGATTATTTAAATTACATGACGAGGAAATGAGTTTGGTATAATGGCTCATTAAATCCAGCCTTTCTTCGAGGAGCCATTAGCGCGATCCTTCAAGAAGCGTATTAAAAATTTATCTCTTTGCATTATGTTGGCAATCTTGATAGACGAGTTCGAAGCGGTAGGCTGTTGTATTTCAAGCCTTTACCTGTAGATATATTGAATTTAAATATTATTATAAAAAAAGGTTCAGAATTGTAACTTTTATATAAATTCGTGCAGATTAAATTTCGTATTATTTTTGGAACTGGCATAGAGTACTGAATACTGACATAGAGACTTCAATGGCTTTTTTTGTATGATTTTTAATGATAAATTTGCCAACGGTTAAATTACACTTGATGGCAATGCTGATCGTTATGATATTTCATCTTCTCACATTAAAGTATCTTTTCATCAACAACAATAACGCATTTCCCTTCCAACAACCCATGAAATTATATACAATTTTGACAATCATGCAGCACCTTGTACAGACATAATTCATCCTTATAGCATTTATCATAAAAACGATAATACTCTCAGTGCCCATCACATAAGCGTCCACTATAATAAATAACTGTCATTCATTTTGTCCAAGGCTGTTCCTGTATAAGTACAGTACAAGATCGTGTACGAAATCAAATCTGTCACACACAATAATAAGAGGCAGCTGGTCGGGTAGCTTGGCTTCCTTCAAGAAGTTCTTGACGCGTTCAGCATTGTAGCAGTTGGACTCGCGGCAGATTCTTTCAACTTCTTTGATTTGGCCAGTTTTGCATGCAGCCTAAAAAAAGAAATAAGTGTTTTCAGTTACATAATTTATAAAAAAAGATATCAAATAATAACTATGAACATACCTGAATATATTTAAAGTGCACTTCTGAATCCTGGCTGAAATTGACAATAGAACCTAGGAAATAGAACAGTCCCTCATATGTTTTGAAGCTTTCGAACAGTTCAATAAGAGCCTTTGTGGTTAACTGCTCATGATACTTTGTGGCTATCTGTACACAAATCTGCAGATTCTGGCGAATGTTAGCTTGAAGCATGGCCTTAAGACATTCCAGCGAATCTTCTACTGAAAGGGTACCGAAATAGCTGACCAGCCAGTCCGCTGATAGCAAATGAGTGTGAACCTAAAACATCAATATTTATAACCAAACTGAAATTTAAATATGTCATTGTTTTAAATATAATAATGTTGAATACAAATATTACATACCACAGCACGCTTGATATCGTACAAGTCGGTATAGTGCTCGAGAGCCCGTTGCAGAAGCCCTGCCTTCTCGCACAGCTGGGCAACGTGGGCACGGTCGTAGTGCGTGAACATTCCGTTACCGAGAATGGCGTCCGCAACTTGAGGAGCAGACATTAGATTCATTTCTAATAACCTGAGAACAATAATTTGATTTTTTATTTATTTATTTTTTTAGGTTAATAAATCATTACAAAATTTAGTATCTCCTATTGGGATTAGAGAAATACGAAAATGCGTGTACCTTGTCTGCAGCGGTCCTTCCTCAGGTCTATTATTCTTGAGAGCATCCAACAAGAATGCCGTGCACTGCTGGACCATATTCTGCTCCATGA
Source organism: Neptis clinioides (assembly GCA_027564055.1). Taxonomy (NCBI): domain Eukaryota; kingdom Metazoa; phylum Arthropoda; class Insecta; order Lepidoptera; family Nymphalidae; genus Neptis; species Neptis clinioides. Next base: position 9,218 of record JAOPUB010035051.1, read on the forward strand.
ATACATCAACAATCTGCTGGATATCAGCTAGAGGCGGGTCTTCAGCAACCAGCATCCCAGCGAAACCAGCTCCTTGCTCAGGGTTAGTTCGCATTACGGACCGCAGGAGATAAATGTAGTCAGGTGTATATCCAACCTAGAAATTATTTAATGTTTTAAATTACTTAATTATTATACTTAACATTTTAAAGATCTTAATACATATTCAATGTCTGTTAAAATATTATTAATATATGTGTAAAATTACCTTCTTAGCATAGAGTACGATTTTTTGAAATTGTCCAGTCTCAGCAAAGCATTGTATAACTTTACTTGCTACATTAGCACGAAGATATACCGATAGCGCTAGTGTAGGATCCACTTGCTTGACAAGGTCTCCCAATTCTTCTGAACATTCAAGCTTTTCTTCCTTGAGCCATTTCTCTAATAATTGTTTACGACCTAAAGAAAAAAGGTTATGGTAATCTCAAATAAGTAACTAATAAGTAATAAAATAACATAAATACATTTTCTATTTCACCTTGTGATAAGACAGGGCGGCACAACTCCAGCGATTCGAACTTGTTGAGCTGAGCCTGGTCCAGTAGAATACCGAAGTATTGCAGTAGTGGGGATGTTTGTCCAGGCTGAGTTGGAACTTGCTGGAAACGCTGGATGGTCTGTGGGGTCCGGAGTATTCCACGTGGAGCCATTGCTGCAACCTTAAACACCAAAAACAGAATAGTTTATTTTATTTTACTTTCAACTACAATTCAAGATTTTAAATTCATCTTTTTCACAAATTCCATATCACACCTTAGCTGCTTCTCCATATTGCCCATTAGTGAAGAGTATATTAAACTTCCTCACAAACAACTCCTCAGCACCTGCAAGATTGTTCCTGACGGCAAGACGGAGGGCCAGTTCAGGGTTCTGCAGTACTGTGTTGATGTATGGAACAATAGAATCCTCTTCTACAGTCACTGAGAGTACTTGACCTTTGCGGTTTACACCTGTTAAGTACCAAATGTTATTTATTATATTCAATCATGCATTTGTAACTTTAACTTTTCGTAAGAAAGTATAAAAATTACCAATTATTCCTCCTGTAGACTCATGAGGGGCAGTCACAAAGATAGTATCGGACGAGATTCTATTCATATAAATACATGTTCCAGTCTCGATGTCATACATATGTATGTATCCATACTTGGTAATGAGGTAAATGACGTCATACTTGGGTGACACTTGCATGGCAAAAGGGAAGTCGTTTTGTGCTTCTGCTGGAAAGAATACGTCGACTGCCTTTTTTGGGAAAGGTTGGTTACCCGCTGGTGTTTGGCCGACCTCTAAAAAACACAAAAATTAATTCTCTAACTTTGATAATTATGTCAATCTTACTATTATTATGAATGTGGAAGTTTGTATGT
>JAOPUB010035061.1:0-10626 GCA_027564055.1 Neptis clinioides
TCTACACATAACAGTTACTAGTTAGAAACCTAGTTATATGAGGTTACTAAAATTAAAATAAATAACTATAAGGCAAGTATGTAGTTTAAACCCTTGTGCCAAACTTTATCAAATGTGACGAGCTACGTCAAGAAAAACTGCAGAACAAACCTTATTTTCCTCAAATGCATTTTCAATTAATGAACAGATTCTATGGACCTGGTCGATAATGGAGTGATTTTTCATAAAACCAAGCTGATGATTAGGAATAAGATTTCTATAACCTATTATTACCCTCGGCCTCATCAGTAAGTAGCAGCTTTTCAAATATTTTTGACATGATGCATTAATAATACTAGTCAATTTAGCGATTTTCTCGGAAGATGTTTAAGCAGATGGTCCAGGTCCAGGTGTTTTTTTTTTGTTTCAGATAATACCGATAACTTCTTTAATAGTCGTTGTTTTTATATTTATCTCCTTATCCGGTGCTCGGATATAGTAGGTATTTGGGTTGCTCTATCCTGTCATCTTCATTTGGCTTGTAGATATTTTGGAGGTGCTCAGAAAATCTATTAGCTTTTTCTATATTTCTTGTAGCCCATGTTCCAACCATCGTTTTTATTGATGACGAATAATCACTATTGATGATACAAACGATATCATATATGAATTTTTCTAGTCCTGTATCCAGTTGTTCTGTCGTTTTAATGGGAACTTTTAGATTTATTTTATGATCTAGTTCTAAACAACCAAAATTTTACCAAATTTGTTTGGAAAATTTATTTGATAGCGATGGTTTGGTTTCTTTATTTAGAATGAATTCTCTTAATGTTAATATGATTGGAGAATTATCCGAATTCATGTCTAAGGATTCTTCTGTTTAAATAAACTCACTAGACAAGTTCTTATAAATAAAGAAATCTACTAAGTCCGGTTTCTTATTAGGATCAGTTGGCTTTGTTATAGAAGCTACATCGCATCTTATTTCCCTTATAGCCTGTAATATTTCCCGTCCTTTAGTATTAGTTAAACGGGAACCCCAGAAAGTATTTTTTGCATTAAAATCGACTACTAATATGAATCTGTTATTTTTAATATACTCATATGTGTTCTTTTTTAAAGAGTATTTAGATGGAAAGTAGATGACCGCAATTGTTAAAGGGTACCTTTTTGTTTTAATAGCGATATTTATTATTTGGAATTTTTAATGTTCCCATTTGAATTCCTGTTGGTGACATAAGTTTACTTTAATGATAATAGTACTACCTCCTCAGTATTGTTATCGGGGTGAAGGGCATTATGAACTTTATATTCCCTTAACTGTATATAAGACTGTTTAGTAAAACGTGTTTCAGATATAATATATACATCAATATTTTCTCTCTCTAGGACTAATTGCAATTCATTTTGGTGTTTTGTCAATCCATTTGCGTTCCAGGCCATAATCTTTAGTAAACTAATCATTTTTGGTATTTACAAGATCGTCTTTTGACGCTATTTGCTAAATTTTTTAAGCGGTCGTCAAATGTCATTATATATTTCAAAATCTGATCAAATTTATTTTCAAGATTTTTATCGTCATTTGTTTTTATATCTCGATTTGCAGCTATTTGTGCGAAGCTAATATTATCAGTTACTTGACGTGTTTTTAATTTTATTGGACATTGTTTTTGTTGACTCGGTTTTTTCGTGCTTTTGTTTTTTAATATCTTGGATTTCTTTTGCTACCAGAGGATGCATCTCTGTAGTTAGCAGGATTGCAGACATTTTGGCTTTTCACTTTCTGGTTTTTAACAATCTTTTGGAAGATTTGATTTAACAATCTTTTGAAAGAGTTAATTTAGTATCATGTATTTCTATTCTGCATCTCTGCAATATTGCTTTTATAGTGAATATTTTATTTATATCTTCTTCATTTTAAAAAGTAATCATGAATATGTCTAATTATTTTTCCAACTTAATTTATTGGCAGCTTCTTCAATTTTTAATCCCTTATCTTTTAAGTTCTCCATAATTCTCTCGGGCAGGCAAGTATGATGAAGTTTTTTCGCCATAACAGGAATTAGCCTCTCTTGTTTGTTTTCACAGGAGTGCCGAGAATAATTTGATTTAGTCAAGTATTCTCTAATAGATCTGTATGATTCATCGTTACTTGCATTGATTTTAACGCTTTCTCGTTTCATCATTTTAGCAATGAAGGTATTTTCGGGTTAGTTATGCGTAATTAAATCATAAAATGATTGATAGTTCTTCACATCATCCACAATAATTGGAGGAGGACGTGGTTGTTTTTCATTATTGATTTTTTTGGCTCTTCTAGGGATTGTTGAGTGGGTGATATGTTCAGCTTTCGTTTTTTCCGGCTTTTCGTCTTTATCCCCTCAGTCTATCTTGCAAATTCCTCTTTATTGGTGCAGTACTCCATATTCCTTGAGACTATGTGCATTTTTATTGAGTTGCTTCATTTTGGGAATAATTTTGTTTCAGTATGGTCTCTATTTCCGGTTGGAGTGATTTGATTTCCTCTTGCAAATTTTTTATTATTTTTTAAGGTTTATGCGAGCTGATTTTTCATCACAATATGCTTTGTACAACAACGATATTGTTGATTTGTTACTCATATTTAAAACGTGCTTGTGATTGCAACTTTATAATAAAATATGTTTAGATACATACTTTATTATGTAGTTCATCGCGAATGCGCGGTCACTGGCAGCGCGACGATTGCTGGCGAAATGTTCTACAATATTTTTATCAAGGACTCCCTTTTGTGATATATAAATATTAAAAATGAGCAAACATTGTTTCTATACAATATCAAAATCAAAATTAATAATTAAAGTAACGTAATGTCAAGTTTCTCTATCAAGTTGTTGTAAATGGAAAATATAGTTTAATATTAAAAAAAACAATAGGTAACAGACGCATGCATACTTCCATGCTTTACATACGGAATTCAAACTTAGACATACACACATAAAATTAAGAATAAGACTGCGGTTTGTCAATACGCCATGGAAAGAAGCATTTTAAATTTAAGAAAAATTCAATAAAATGAGAATTCAGAAATTAGGAAGAAGACCAAACTGACTGATGGCCTTAAACATTGTCTCACTATGAAATGGAGATGGGCAGGACACATTTTACGATATAAAGATTGAACCCTAAATCTACAGGAACTAGACAGGATCAAGGTACCTCTATGTTTGCAGAGACGACTCATAAGCGATCTGATCTCGGGCTAAATGTGCCGTTTCTGACTCCCCGGGTGGAAATCTGCGAAAATTCTTTCTTGCATTAACTTGTTGAAACTGCTATTGAATAGACAGTTGACGATGAGGTAATTTTTTTTGGCAAATTTTAGTATACTAAATGGTCTTAAAACTCCAGTTAAATAGTTTTTGTTAAAATGTTTCAAAGTTAAAAGTTTTTGACATTTTATTCAAATTATACGGAACTCCTCTCAGTGCGCTAGTTCTTTATTACTAATTGGCTTAAGTTAACGTTATTGTCTCTGGTATTATGAAAACCATGTAAGCTACATATACATACATATAAATCTGAATAAAATTATAAGCTATCCCATCACATTTAAAAAAATTATTCCTCTAACAAGTTTTTTCTATCTTTTGGTTATTGATTTTGTTTTTAAATTTTTTCATATTTCATTTTATCAATTTGTCGATATTTTAATACACTTAAAACGATAGACTAAAAATGCCATCCCCTGACTTTGATTGTGAATACTTGACCTATTCCAAAATATAGGCTTCAGTTTCGTTTGTAGTAGTCTGTAATTGGGACAAGCTTTTATACCGTTTGTAGTAGTCAGTTCTTGAAGAAACAAGTGTCTATTTCGTTTGTAGTGGTCAATATTCCATGATACAAGCTTCTGTTTCGTTTGTAGTAGTCTGTATTTGAAGCTACAAGTCTCCATTTCGTTTGTAGTGGTCAGTATTCCAAAATAAAGGCTTCAGTTTCGTTTCGTAGTAAGTAGTCTGTAATCTGTAATCTATATCGTTTGTAGTAGTCAGTTCTTGAAGAAACAAGTATCTATTTCATTTGTAGTGGTCAATATTCCAAGATACAGGCACCAATCTCAAAAAATAATCAAAATTTTCCAAAATCGGGTGTCAAGTTTATAGTCCAGCCCCACTTTATACTTTATTAATATGCATTGATAACTATTATTGTGGAAATGTAAGAAAAATAAAGTTTTCATCCACGTTTTGGCTAAAAGCCAGTGTGATGGAGTAGGTTTAAATTAAATTATTTGTTTGTTACGGGTAATAGTATTTTATTTTTAGTTTTATTGATATCCTATGTCTTATATTGGTGTGATTTGGCCACAGATTAAAATAAAATTGTAGGTTGACCACCAAATTAATTGTGCAATAAAACAGTTTTTTTTTTTAATCATGTATTATTACACTATGATATTTACCTACTTACCTGCTGCAACGATTTAAAAAATTCTTTCACTAATAAGAAGCTACATTATTTTCACGTGATCTACGTAATGTAGCGTTGCCATGTTTTGAAATCAATAAAACATCGCTATTTTGTTCGTATTGGGCCGATTTTTTTTTAAATTCTTTCACTTATAAGAAGCTATATTCATTCTGATTCACAGTGTATGCATATGGATTTAAGTCTTACTTTAGACATCTAGCGAGGGCGGGTCGGCTATTCTATATTAAATTCAAAATTTAGGTGAGTACACAAATGTATGCTCACTGTGCGAACAGCAGAACTGTCCAATTATCGTCTTACGTCGTACTTGTCTATACGTCGCATATATCATTTTATGCCGATAACTACATACGATACAAAATTCTTTACTTCGAAATTGCGAGAGTGGTTTTCTTTTACACTTTATATCTTTTTACCTAAGAGCACAATAATGTGGATTTTAATTCGAGAAGCCTATGTGAAACTCGTCAATCAATCAATCTTTAATCATTTAGTTCCAACATTACGACACCACATTACTTCAACAGCGCGAATCGGGACTAGGTGACATCTTTTTAATAACTGGATCGAGTCTAAAGGAACATGGATTATACTTATATTTTGAAATAAAAGTAAGTGAACTACACGATTAATGTAAAGATATAAACTTTAGTTGTAAAATTCTTGCCTTCTAGTTTTCTTATCAGCTATTAATTATACAGATTTATATTTCATAAAACTTACTTCAACAATGTCAAAATGTGAACAGAAACAAAGCAAAAGTTCAGTGCGTCATTACGGAACTAGGCCACGAGTACTGGACCGGGATTCTTATATGGGTCGTTACATACTAATGAGTATTAACGACACTTGTCGTGACGAAGGGGATTGAGGGGGGCTTTTGATCTTTAAAATAAAATATATTGAAAATATCATGATATTTTATTACATAAAACTTAAAAATTTCATTATGTGCTTAATCTCGCTTTAGGTTTTTAAATTATGATCCATATTCTTACATTGTCATTCGGGATGAATTTAATAAAAACAAGAACGAGATAATATAAAAGAGAAAAGGAGAGACAATATAGAGCAATAGAGAGAAAATGGAGATGGAGAAGTGGAGTGGTAAGGGTAAAAGAAATAAATGAACTGCTCAATTACGAGAGGTATCTTTATGACATAAAATCAGCTTGTACTAATACAAATAAACTTTTGAAGTTGCTGGTTTTCCATAATGTTAGGTATACAATGGCCTGGTAAATGACTGTATCAAATCTACCCGGAGGGACGGAATCCTCCTTATAGTAACAACCCGTGATTGAAAGGTTTCCTATCCTTTTTCTTCTTAATCAGTTTAAGGGCCTTTGAACTTTTAGTACTAGATAACATAAACACATCCTACTTATTTCCGAGTTTCATCATCACCTTCAGATTGATTCATGGTACTTATATAACCTCATCCTCGAGTTTCCACTCAACTAGACACTAAAAATGTTTTGAATAAATGGAATGGCAGACAAATTTTAAAAAGTTAATACAAACGGACCAATCATTAGAATTTCAACTTGTGATTTCAGACCGTAGTAATACATATGCATACTAAGCTACAAGTAGAAACTGGTAAACTCAAATATAATATCTTATTGCAAACAAATACCTAGAGCAACGCAACCTGACATTACTTTGGCTCTGGTTTAAACGCATGTAACGGAAGTAATAAATTATAACGATGATATTCGTAATTCGCATAATTGTTTTTTGTAATACCCTACGTGTTGAGACTAGAAATAGATCGCCAAAGATAACGAATTTTGGCAAGCATTCAAACTGCATACTTTCTTAATTACTGAGAGATATATAATAGATGATGCTTTTAATTTGTCATTCATCGGCTAATATATAATGTCACATCTCAAATTTCACTTCTGTTTTATTTAGTAGTAACTGGAGGTGCGATTCTCCTACATAGCATAGCATGATATTACGACTGTACTCGTACATTGTATAGTTTAGCGTATCGCTATAATGCTTTACTATCAATGTATGTAATTGACTCAACACAGAGGATATACATACAGTATATTGTCTATTATAGTATTAATTGTCATTCACTAGCTTGTATAGTATATCTGATCTCAAATTTTTCATCATCATTTATTTAGCAGTTTAGCCGGTGGGTTGGATGTTATCTGTAATATGCACACTTCCGAGGTTTATTTTACGCATTAATTCAAATATTATTAAATTATAGTAATATTTAAATGTTTTTATTGTTATACATTACTACACCGCAATTGGAATATCAAGGTACGTATGTATGTTTTAATACCTACTGTAGTGCTCCTCACAACATAGATTTAATCATTTTAATTTGGTACAACTTAGCATTTGGAAACAGATTTATACGCAATTACGAAAGTGATGCAATAATTGATTAAATTAACTTTTAATAATACAATGTAAGAGAGTAACCTTTAAGATTCTTTATTTTCAATAAATTAGTCTGTTTCACGTAGGCGTGAGGTCACAGCTCCGAATTCTCGTACTATTATTACGATGGTCAACAGTAGTTTTATTGCCCTTGATGTAAAAGTGGTTACAAATTAGTAGTAGAAAGTATACCTTGCGTTCATATTATTTGCTCTTAAAATCATAAAAACGTGCGCCAATCTAGAACTTTCATTAATCAATCAGTTATCTATGTCATTGAAAATATATTTATGTAAATATTTCTATGGAAACTAGAAATTGTTTATTGTGAGTGCACTGTTTTTGAGTAATGAATCGTTTTGAACAGATCAAATGCTCGCTCGCGTGGAGTTCATCCACTGCAAGTGCTTCATCCACCGCGACATCAAGCCGGACAACTTCCTGATGGGCATCGGCCGCCACTGCAACAAGCTTTACATGATCGACTTCGGCCTCGCCAAGAAGTTCCGGGACATCCGCACGCGATCGCACATCTCCTACCGCGAGGACAAGAATCTTACTGGTTTGTAATCTTGGGGATAGTAACTAGCGTTGTATTTTATACATTCAGACTTACGTACTTCACGAACTTAGAATAGGTTCTCTGTGAAACTACGCGAACTAGTTCCGCTCAATACATTGTCGCAATTTAGGTCTTTGAGTTTCGGTTGACTCCCCCAAATGAACTAGTTCATCAGTTCTTTTTGGTCGTTTTGATACTGCTGCAGCTTCTTTACTATAATCAGCTTAAGCCTAACCTCTCAATGAATATTCATAAGATATATCATTATTCTTACATATTACTAGTTTCTGCTCGCGGCTTTGTCCGCTTGGTTTAAACTTATCGTTATAATATGGCTAAATTACACAAATTGTAGCCTCTGTCTCATTCTGATGTATAAGCTATATAGCGTGAAAGAGTAACAAACATCCATTCATCCATCCTTACAAACTTTCGCATTTATAATATTAATAGGAAGTAGGATGATCGCTTTCGTTTTCTGTTTGATCAGATCGTTTTAAATAAGCAATGGATCAATACTGTTTTCAATAATAGAGATATTGGTTCAAGAGGTAGGTTTATATGTATAATGCACGCATATTATAATAAAGAAGCCATGTGAAGCCAGGGCAGGTCGCTAGTTGTAAATAATACAATATGACAATAATTAAGTTGACATCACCCTCGCTCGCTCGGTTAGAAAGAACTGTGGTGCGACGAATGATGGAACTAGTTCGCAATGTTATCTCTTAATCACTCCAGATCCTATTCCGAATTTTCCGCGGACTAAGTCACGGGCAATGACTAGTAAACAATATGAGTCACAATCTGTATGTACATTTCTAATACAAGTCTATCTATATGTTTCACAATAATCAATTGCAATATGAAACCAATCAAATAAAATGTCACGAATGCGTGTGCTGTGTGCTGCGCGGTGTGATAGCAACCAATTATTTGCTTTTCTATAGTAATGTCGTTCGTAGTACGTTAAAATGTAATTTTTTTTAAATTTATTTTAGCGCGTTATCAACGGTTGAGCTTGGTTTTTCCATTTTTTTTTGATTTGGCAATTTGTGAGTGATTACACATTTTTCATTATTGTTAGCTAAATTTAGTTATTAGATAACGATAAAGCCTTGGTTTGTATTTGATATTTTGGTTAAACTCAAATTCTTTTTAAATAGCCTATGTGTTATCCTGTATAATCTATATTACTTTAAAGTTTCGTCAAAATCCGCTTAGAAGTTTTCGCGTGAAAAAGTAACAAACATCTATCCATCCTCACAAACTGTCGCATTTATAATATTTGTAGGTAGTATGAAGTGGGATAGGATAGGATACATAAGAAAATCCTCCTACCTATACCTACCCTACACGTTTTACAAGCTTGTATTTGTTTGGGTCAAATCTTGCAAATAAACTTTAAACCTGATATTCTCATCTATGGTTAGATTATTCTAAATCCAATATGGCGATAGGCTAAGGTGGTACACTAATTATTTACGCTGCGTCCCGATGTCCGAATAAGCTGTACATGTCATACAGATGTAGGAACTGTCGTATTTATTAAAGGATATTGTTGTTATAATCACTAATTAATATTATATAATTTCCCAGGAACCGCTCGCTACGCTTCCATCAACGCTCACCTCGGCATCGAGCAGTCTCGCCGAGATGACATGGAGTCCCTCGGCTATGTACTTATGTATTTCAATCAGTCAGTTAATATTATATATTAAAGTTTGCTTTTGTGCTTCCATTTCATTACTAACTGCCGCACTCAGAGACGCCCATTAAATGAAGACTTATTGTTACACAACTTGCTGTAATTAAATTTGTTAATTGTAGATACATCCTGAACACAAAATTTAATCGTGACATTGATAATGATAGATATCTTTAGGACAGAGTCTTACATATCGATAATACATTAATGTGGCAATAAAAAAGGTTTATCTTTAAATTTCATAAAAGTTTGGTTTAATCAGTAAAGTCTCCAAAATCTTTAGAATATATAAATAGAAATGCGGCCGATATTGGAATCCATAAAGACGGATATCTAAAAAGTCTGACATATTTTTATTACGACTGATTAAGTGAAGGTTTTGCTAGACTTAAATTTAATCGTCATTAAGGAGAGCTGAATGATGAACTCTAGGACTGATTTATAATAAGGAGCGATTTAAGTAACCATTTGACGCCTCTGAGTGCGGCTGTTGTAGTTGATTATGTCATAATTCATTTTTCAACATAATATATAAGGAAGATCGTTGCCTGACTCCCTCAGGCAAAATTACTGAAGTTGTGAAATAAAATTCAGATATTAGATTATTTTCGTTACTTAAGAACTTCGTAAGAAAGGTTTTTTGAAATCTAATCCAAATAGGGTGGCAAAACTTCACGTATCAACAGCCTTTGTTTAGAAAAATCTTTATAATGACTAAGATTATACTTTATTTCAGTGAAACAAGAAATAGGTCAACAGGTACTCTATAAAGATGTAAATTAAATTATGAAAATCAATTTTGGAGTAATACGGAACAAGCTTTGCTGTGGTCGGCCATCGTTAGCCACGGTGATTATAAATTCTCTGTTCTGTTATTCACAATTGGTGCGAGGGTCCTGACAGCTGAGCTCAGATAATTCCGAAGCAACGACCACTGTGTTTCCCTGATAATCATTCAATAGGTTTTTCATGCATATAACGCGATATTCGAGCTCCATCAATAACTCGTTTTTTTGTTGCTTTTTAGTTTTTTGGATTCCGCATGTTGTTTTGTTTGAACCTTCGCTATACTTCTATACTATTAACGATATAAATAATAGTACGCCCATTACATAGCAAGCTGACCAGTGTTTACAACAGGCGCAATCCGAGAGGGGGGGGTCACAGGGCCATGACTCCCCCTCCAAATTTAAAAAAAAATATAAGAATATCTTACTTTGAAGAAAATATCAGAATTTTATTTCCATTTATTGATCCTACTGCCAGTCTCTGTCACCTTACTCAAAATTTTAACCGCACCTGGTTTTTAACGCTTTTTTCGATTTCACAAACAAGTCAATACGCAACTACTCAATCGCTGTATATGCGTAAAACAATAATTTTCAAAATCAGTCTGATTGACTTGTGTTCAACCCAAAATCTGTACGCGCGCTAAACTTTTGTATTGAGTTTTCATAAATATACGCTACAGTGGGATAAACTGGTATACTTG
>JAOPUB010035070.1:0-10625 GCA_027564055.1 Neptis clinioides
ATTCAAATTGCCGTTCAAATAATAATTAATTATATTAACTTTGCTATTGTAATAAAGTCTAGTAACAAAAACTATGGATTCTTATTAATCATTAGTATTATCTATATTAAAAATACTGCATACATACCTTAAACTCAATTTAATCATATTATTAAATAAATTAAGAGCATATGTTCTATACTTCAACTAGTCGACTCGCCCCGGCTTTGCACGTGTGCATTTTATCACGTAGATTACTAAGACTTTAATTTATTTCTCACTATATTGTTGGTAAATAGAATATATTATACTACCGTAAGCATTTAATCCCGCGTCCTTATTCTGCGGTAGCTCAAAATTTTTCCGGGATAAAAAGAAACCTATATTTTAATCCAGATTATAAAGTATCTGTGCGCCAAATTTCATCGAAATCCATTAAGCCGTTACCGCGTGATGAGTAACAAAGACCCAAACATCTAAACATACAAATTTTCACATTTATAACATTAGTAAGGTTATAACTAATTAAACTCTAAATGTAGTTGATATAAACTTTAAAAAATTTATTTGCCTCCTTGGGCTAATTCGAAAAACTTTTTTTTTTAAATAGATAATCAATGTGTGTCAACATTATTTAAAAAACTTTAAAAAATTGACTCATAGATTACGCCTTTTACTCAATAGATGATTATCTACATTCAGATAGATTTAGTTTAATAAAATACTGCTCATAAATAAATAAATATTTCATAAAATAAGAAAACCTAATGTTAATCCAAAAAAAAACTACTTTATATTAGATTATCAATATGGTTATTTCCTGTCATTGTATTTATTTAATAGTTTTAAGAATTTATATGTTGCATGCCAGAAATGGTTGAATTATTGTAATATTCAGTGCAATTAAATAAATAAAAAAACTTGAAAAAAGAAAAGAGAAAACGTTAATAACTCTGGCCAATAATTAAAAAAAATAAAAGCCTAAATATGATAATTAGAAAAAAGAAATATTGATATACTAGAAAATCGACGACAAACCGAGTCACAATACCGATTTGTACAATATAGTATAAATCTTGTATTCCGGTTCTAACTGTAAAACTGGTAATGATAGCAAAAAACGAGACGCTTTTATAAAAGCGAAAGTGTTATATGTCCCGGGTCAGAGGTATGAGGAAAATGAATAATTTAAATTAGACTTTAATGGAATGTATATAAATGTTACTTTACTGTACAATATTATAAGTTTACTGAACTATTACTGGACGTAACATAATCAATTACGATATAATCTTTTGACACAGACATTTTATTATAACAAAAGAAGCTTAACAAAAGAAACTGAGTTCAACTTCCTGTTTCCTAATGATACTGTTTTAAATATTATTTTTAGCGACACCTTTTATGTATGTAGGATTCATAAGATACCAAGCTCATTAATTTTTATTTATTTGTTTAAAATAATTATACTACACATGTTATAGTTTTAGAAGTCACAGAACCCATTTGTTATCGGGACTCATATTATAAATTTACAGTCCTTCACTAATCTTTGAAAATAGACTTTACATAATTTTTCAATCGAAAATTGACTTAAACGAAGATATGATTTTAATTAATTTAGAAAATTATCAGTGCTTATATTTAAAGTTTAACTAATTAATAAAATATACATAATTGAAATTAATATAAACTAAAAGTTAAACCTGCAAAGTGTTACTTAAAGTCGAACACGTAGATCAACAAACATAATAAAAACTTATAATTTAGAACTATTAAGTTAATTTCAAATTAATAAGATATCAGTAACGAAAAGTAGTCTTGTGAACTTTAATTAAATTGAAAATGACTGTAAATTTAAAGAGAGTTATTTCGTCTATTTAAATAAGATTACTTAACTAAAAAAGCCATAAATTAAACAATATTTGTTAACTTAAAAATAGATCCTGATTGAACTGTTAATGGTTATGAAATTACTATGAATTAAGCTTAAAGAATTTGGTGTATTCCAAGGTCAAGTAGACACAAGGTTAGTTACAAAATTATAACTATCTCGTACATTCCTCGTATGGTTAATTATGTAAAAAACACCGACCCACATTGCAGTATATCGGAATGGTGACAGACTGACAACCACACCTGACGGTTTACTTTTTATATTTATGTTAATTTTATCAGCATTTAGATGGTACGCGTGAAGGTGGTAATTTCCTTAAAAGTATAGATCTTAGTAGTATCTAACAATGTTGAAAAGCTGTTTTATGATATGGGGATAAAATATTTGTGTGACATAAAAAAATCTGTCTATTCCTTTTTTATGTTTTATTAAGATAGTTTCCTTCTATCCCACAGGAACTAAGATTTTTTTAAAGATAAGAATTAATCTATATATTAAGTGGCTATGTGTCTTTGAACAAACATAATAACGCGAGTTTTTAATTTCTTGCTTACTAAAGATGTCGGTGTAAGATAGAAGATTTTGTACTTGTATGTATTCCGAGTTCAGAATACCCATAGATATTAAAAGGAAATTTCCGTGGCTCAACTACTTTCAACATTGTCTATACAGATAATATGATAATAGTAATTACAAAATATTTTGTCATATTTCTCTAATTAGAAAGGTATAATATATTATTTAAATGATAGATATTATTTATTGCTTATTGCCTACATAAAAACAGACGAAACTAATGCAAAGAACGCATAGCTTCAAAGAGAATTAATTGCTAACTTTCTCAATTAGTTATTAAAAAATAATATGCAAATGTTTAGGGGGAAAGTAGTATATTATGTATCAATTTTATAACCCCGTAAGTAGTGTCTACATTAGTGCAAATTTTATGTAATGTACTTGTAAATTTCCATTTCAAAAAACTGGTTACAAGCATTCAGTTTGATAATAAATGAGAATTGAACCGTCATTAGTATCGACGCGTTACTTTTCGACAAAGTTAAATATAAAAGAAAATATTATTGTTCGCAAACTTTGTTTCTAAAAAGTTCATTAAGTTTAACTGTAAAATAAATTTTACAAATACATTAGACCTCATTTTTTTATCACTTTAGATTACCAATATGTATCACGACATCACATCAGCTGCTCCAGCTGATGTTCCTATCAATTTTCAACAATTTTTTTAATAATTTATAAAAAAAAGTAAGAGGAGAACCATTGCTGATGACATTCTACAACCAAGGTCGGCAAGTCGTCTATCCTAACGGAATTGATCTTTACTCTCAGTAATATGTGCAAATTAACGTATACTCTCATACGTGTGCAACTAATATTAAATTATATTTAATTACGGAAGTATAAAATAATCATCTTAATTCAGGTGATTAGTTTAAATTTAATTTTGTAATTAAATACAGTTCCAACTTTTTAATTATTTTTTGTATTCAATTAATTAAACACGTATAATCATGTCACACATAATCAAAAGCGATTTTTTAAAGTTTACGATTTACGAAGTGGAGCTTATTAAATAATGCGATAAAATATGGAATGTATATATCTAAAATTTATAATATGATTCGGTAAATGGCGCCGTTACCAATTTCTAGGGAAAAAAAATATAAGCTCTCAGTAAACCGACGGCGGCTAACTAATTTAATAAAACACCTTCTTTTATTATTTTTAAATTAATGATTTTGTGTAGTTCAAACTTCAAAGCATTTTAAAATTCTCGTCTAACCTTTTTGTAGCATTCTGCAAAGGATTTTAATCATTCACGTTCAAACTTCAAATACATGCTTGGAATCTTAACAGCGTAATAAACGATTAAGCTTAATACTTAGGTCAATTAAAGCAATGTATAACGGGCCTTATATAAAAACAGGAATTAATTATATATCTTCAAGATTAGCCTGATATCGTAAATACAACATTAGTATTAAAAGATATATAGTTTACAGTTTGGTTTAATTATAAATGGCTGTATCTTTTGTATGATTTGTACATTATGAATAGATTAAATCTAACGTCGTTAGCAGGTATTTTATTATTTACTAAATTTGATTTGTGCAATTTGATCTACTTATATTTAGTACAACTGTTTATAATTTATAATCAAGCAATAGTCGTTATACCTTCAGCAAAAAATGTCAGTATATTAATGGTTGGCTTGCTTTTTTACTAGGTTTTCTGTGATTATTTACTGACTTGATACTTCCTCTGCTCTGCTCTTATTGATTTCGCTATAATTTATTTCGTAAGATCACATTTTAGGCTAATTAATCAAAATACAGTATAGATTTCAATTTTAGAATTTTATATGTCCTTGTTAAAATTACGAATAATATAGCCTTTTGTATAGAATTAATCTTAAAAGTTGCAAAATTATCGTTAATATCCTGTTCATGTTAACTTAATTATATTAATTGCGTAAAATTTGAAGATATTATATGTTAAAACTTGCTCCAATTAGGTATCTAAATTGCCTGCCAGCCAATTATAGGATTCCGAATGTTGCAACAGACGCAATAAAATATTAATGTTGATAAATTTTTTAATTAGATAGATTTTTGATGTTATAATCAACATATATTTTTTATTCTGTTGTCATACCTGGGTTGCAATATACCACGGATAATTCTTAAATATATCAAAAAACACCACTGCCCATTGAAAGACAGACAGCGGGAAGTCATCGGCTTTATGCTAGACCTCTCCCGCTGAATAATGTGTAAGTGGCCAAAATAGGTTGCCAAACGTCGGGGTGTCTCGGTTACGTTATGACATAATGACGGTGTATGGGCAGCTGGGTTTTAGTGGACATGCTTCCTCTTTTTGAGGTATGTGAGTACCACATACCTACCTACCTTATCTCCGGTTTGGTAGGAAAAAAAAAATAATCAGGTGCTTACAATAGTAAACATATTTTATCAATATTATTTTTCCGGGATAACGCATAGGTTATTTCCAACCTATGCGTTAATCACTAACCTATGTGTTATCACTAATCTATGTGTCGAATTTCATAAGAATCCGTTTAGCCGTTTTTGCGCAATTGACTTTCAATCACTAAAACATCTAAACATATAAACTTCCCCCTCTATAATATAAATAAGTTATTAATAGTAACGTTTCAAACATAATTTTGTCACTAACCTTTTATCTATCAAGATTTATAAATTTCTTAAATTAAATTTAGGTATTTTTTTTTAATTTTAAGATTTTTTTTATTCTTAAAATATAAAAGTACTAAGTATGCGGTGTAAAAAAAAACGTAATTTGATTTATTTTGTTTATATTACTCTGATTATTTCTAATGAAAACTAACTGATAATTATTTAATTCTTCAAATGCCTCTTGTATAAACTTCGTACTCTTAGTTTTATATCATAATAATGATGATTAGATATCAGCCAATCAGACCTGCAACTGACCTCAATCAGACTCTTCACTAATCTACCAATATCTTAAACGCTTAATTATTACAATTCTCGCAACTAACTTGCTTTCACAAGAGCTAATAGTTTACGTTATGGTGAGGCAATAAACTATAGATGCAATTACTACATGAATGTGAAACTCCCATAGAATATGACAATAGGACCTAGAAAAGTTTGATATATTATTTTTCTTAAGTAACATAAACCAAAGATAAAGTATATAGCATAAGTATATATAAAATAAGATATACAAAAGCCATCTCAAATATCACACTCTTTAAACCCATATTCTTGTAAAAAGGACAGCATGTATGTGATCACAACTTAAATCACTTTCACTGTGTACTCTGGAACTAACTGATACTATAACTAGAATACAGTAAATCTTAGTGACACACCTATTCGCATTTATCGACCGCATAAGTTACTGTATTAATTAAAACTAATTATATTAATTTATTGATTTACATTAGAGTTATTGTGAATTCAAGTTATACAATTTTACACAATATTAAAAAACAACATAAAGTCTCATAGTGATTTACATATTACTTAATATATCGTTACGAATCAAAACCTCCTTTTCTTCAGGTAGGTTAGACAGGTATAGCAATCGCCACATAACTTTATGTTTGAAAAAAAATAGTGGGGGAACATCGCGCAATCCGACTTTATTGTTTGTATAGCTATAAAAAAGTTTGAACGAAAATAAAACTCATATAAGTTTTCTTTATATAGTCATACATAGTATTTTAAAAAGTTTACTCTAAATAGTTACAGAATGTTTAGTAATTTTTCATTTATTAAGTTAATCTTGGATTTTTTCAGAGCGCTTTTAATAGCGCTGTGCATTGTGTATGTGGCGTCGTCGTTGACTCCACTGAGCGCGCCCGCAGACGATGATTGCGCCCTCTACCTCACTGGCCCTGGAAGGTCTTCCGCATATGATTACAGCTTGAATCTTCTTAAAGGAAACTTGTAAGTAATTAATACATAACTTAAAATTTCTCAAATCAAGCTCTGCCTATCCTTCGTTAAGGTGTGCTATATTTTTACGGAACACGATTTTCTTTCAAGCTGAACAGACAGAAACACAAATAAAAAGTTTTAAAAATGTTGTTTTGGTATATGTACCGTGTAAACATCCAAATGCACTTAGTACAAAACGGTCATTTTGATATTACAAACACACCAATTTTACTCGTATGTATTGAAAAATGTGTTTTAATCTTAAAACAATAAAAAAATTCGCGAAAATATGATGCTGACAACGCTGATTTGAGTGCACGTTGGTAGCATTGCTACATTGTCATTGGTGCAGAATATCATCCGATACGATCGCTGTGCTGCCAACACAAAGATAAAAACGAACCAAATAAATACGCTGCCATGTCAGAAATCATTATTATTCCATCACGTATTCTGTTAGTCGGAGTCTAAAGTATAACCACCAGGCTTAATATTATAGTAGCCAAGACTTCATACTGCTGGTCTGCATAGACCACAATTTCTTTTCTTCAATTAATATCTAATAATATAAGTTAGTAGTACTATAGTTAGGTATAAAAGTATGATAAAAAACATTTGAATTTAAATGTTATTTATTAAAAGATAACCACGATAACCTACGTTAAGAACTTAAAGTTTGTTCATAATCCTTAAAGTTAATATCCATTTTATGTCCTGAAATCTTTTGTCGGTAGAGGTAGTGAAAGTTGAGGTTATACAACTTGTGATCCTTATACGTGACTTACATATGCACGTGCGTGTTAATCCGCTTAAATAATAATAAAATCATCGTAAAATTTATTATCGTGTGACAAATTATATAATTAATAAGAAAAAGGAAAAAAACAAAACTTTTCATAAGCATAAAAAATAAATATGTTTTCGTGATATATATTCTTCTTATATGATTAAAAATAACTAGGAATTTATAGGTTTGTTGTTCACAAACAAATGTAAAATTTACCAAAACCATGTCCTGTGTCTCGTCGCATGTTTAGCTCATAAACCAAGAAGAAAAGAAAATATCTGTGCAAACAATCGAACCTTGCCTCTATAAGTTAGGGTTTACTACTAGTTATTACCACTCCCAACATAAAACCTGAGAGGATACATATTTTAGTGGTTGATAAGGTTCATAATAATCATTTTAAGTTCTACTGTATTGTAATATTATCTTTTTATAGATGTAGCCGCAAGCATACAATTATTTCTGTAAAATATGTTGGGCAAAATATTAAATTGTATAATTAAATGTAACAAATTCTTCTGAATAATGTTAATCTTTTACAATGCTACACAAAATTGATCTCGTAGATTTTAAACAACATTGCCATGATTTGATCTAGTACTTTTTACTGATGAATCAGTAATATGTTAAATCAAAGTGATTAATGTTTTGTGTAGCATCTCATTTAAAAACGACCTTTATAGTAATGGTAAAAGTAATAGTAGAGATTACTGAAACATGTGATCCAATGTCGTCGAGTCTCAGGAGCGTGGGATACCATGTAGCATGTGCTAGTTGCATCACATTCGTTACAAACTTGACACACTTCCCGACATTGCTTACTGTTACTTTCTTTATCTCTCACAACTCGTTCACGTTTTGTTTACAAATTTTAATATATATCGCAGTTTAGTGTAATTCTGTTTCGTTTTAATTTTTAGGGTTCCGTACCATCCTATTTGGATAATTCTTTATATTCTATCTTACACTTAGAGAGCTATATTTTTTATTGGCCAATATATTTGTGTGTGATAAATTTCCCAACCGTCACTATATTGGTTATGTTAATTTTGTTCACAATAGGAATACAAAATATCCTGTATATTTAAAGAAAATAATAATTTATGTAACATACGTAAGCATAGCATAATGAGGGGATAGAGAAAAAACTTTGGGATCGATGGATGGGAAAGTTATTGTAATTATAAATTGGGAAGTAAAAGATATACGGAACCTACGGATATAAGATTTTTACGTCCAATTTAATTTAATATCTAATATAATTTAATTATTTCATGACTAATACATTTAAAACAGCTAATTAACATTGTCATATCATTCATCATGAAGTAAAATTTAAATAATTCAGTAATTCTGAATGACTCAAGCGCCCACGTCTGAGAAATTATTAATAAAATTAAATTACAAATTTATCATAATAATATGTATGGAAATGTTGATAACATTTTTTGTTATAAGTAGAGATAGTTTAAACCTCGACGCTACATAGCGCGTCTATTATTAGTCAAAATAATTGATTGAATTATTATTCTATTTGCGTTAGTTAGTTGAAATAAAATATCCGATATATATTCAATCATATGAGCTTGATAATTTTATTAGTTAATTCAATTATTGCTTGTTATTAAGCTTAAACATAACTTAATATAAAATAATAAATAAAATACAAAGTATTGAAATTGATCTTAACATTCACTAATTAATCAAAAGAAATTTTGAAAGCTTAATGTACATCTAAAAGATTTATAATAAACAACATAATTTATTAATTATAAATGTACATAAAATGATTTAATTATCGTACGAAAGGAATAAAAGTTTGATCATTATCGCTCGCATAATTTAGACATAACACGGTTATCAATCCGAATACTTGTTTTACATAAAGTATATGGAAAATTTGTTATTTATGTTAATCCGTAACACATTTTGCTTTGTTTTCCGGTCACATGATGATACGTTATAATATATTTCGTAAAAGTGTTATAATCAGCGATGAAATTTGTTTTGTTGTAAATGTGAAGAAATGTTTCAACTTATTCAGATGGGTTACTACATATTAACGAAATACTCGTAGATGCATTTTATTTTCTTTCATTAACAAAAACTACACCGTTGCGACATTAATTATAACAAGAATTTAAACGAGCATTCAGACTTATTTAAAGGCTATTCGTAACTCTTAGTTTTTAACAAAAACATTAAAGAGAGAAATACAACATAAAAAGTATGGAAAGAGTGACTTATACATATTGAGCCAATTTTTGCTACCATAACACTTCTTTACGAATATTTATATACTCGTACAACCATAAAACAGGTGCTCTACTATTTCTATATCCCCGGATTTACTAAATATTTATTTTGTTCTAAATATAAATTCCATTTTTTTAAACAATCCTTATTAATATGACAGGTATCCTTCTTAATTGTGATGAATTGGAGTATCTATTTGTAATATTAAAATAACGACTTTTTAATAACTGCATTTACATGTATACATGGTTCATTTATACCAAATCAATTTTTTTTTAATTACTGTCTGTCGGTCTGTCTGTTTTATTTCAGTTAATCTCTGAAACAGCTGGACCGATTTGAACGAGTCTTTTACCGGCAGATATCTGATATTATAGGAAGTGACTTAGGCTGCTTTTACTTTAGAGAAATGTTAAGTTCCGCGAGAATATAATACACCTCAGCCAAGGGAGAACTGGTTGAGTAGTAATTAATTAAGAAAAAATAATTTTCTTACATTTAAAGCAAAATAAAGTGATTATTTTTTATGGAAAACTACAAAGATGCGGCAGATATTATGGATAGAGAGTGGAGGAGGCTAATGCAGATCGTCTTACTTTATATATCCATAAATTATGTTTATACAAAAATCACCGTTAATTCTGAGATACCTAATGGATCTACGAACGGTATATTCGATTATCGTGAAATACTGGCAACAGCTACTACAGGAATAATGTCGGTCGTGTGGACACACACCAGAGGGCCGCACCGTTAGCTGCACATCACATTAGACACATACTCGTACCGCGCCTTGTTTGAACAAATCATGTTGCACACAGTTATATTGACGTTTTCAATGGACACTAAATCAACAAACAACTTAGTAGCATAAATCGTAGGCAAGTAAACAGTTTTGACTACATTTTATTATATACGTTCCAAAATGACTGATTAATTGACTGGTAGGCTTTGTAATTGTAAATTGTGTAAATTCTATTCTACAGTCTATACCAATTGGTTTTCTTTATCGTTATTAATATATCCTTGTACATTACAAAATATATTGTATTAACGACTAAAAATGCGAGGAGGAAACCTGGCACAGCAGTGGGACAAAATCTTTTTTTAATTGTAACTAAGGGGCAAACGAGCTGAGAGCCCACCTGATGGTAAGTGGACACCATCGCCCTTGGAGACCACACATGCAAGACTTGTCAAGACAATTGCGTCTTGTCTGGTGATGCGTTGCTTAGAA
>JAOPUB010035080.1:0-10625 GCA_027564055.1 Neptis clinioides
GTGTAGTGAACTAATATCATAGTGTCGTTGTTAAGGTGACTCGTCTCCAGGTCCACGTAATATTTATGATATAGTGTAGGAAGCAAGCCAGGACCGCATTCTAAAGAATCAAACATGACTTCTTGCCCATTGCACACAAAATTAGTAACAGGACTGGTTGACTGTCTAAATTAGAAGCACAGTGTTCAGATTTCTCCCTTTCTTATGTTTCGCCAGCTACAATTTGTATCGCAACAAGGGGCATTTTCGCAATGTTTCAATCGAATGGACCACTTAGTTAGATTAGTTGAATTTATTGTTACTCGCTATTCTGTGTTTTGTCTTCTAAGGATGGGTATATCTTTGTGTTCCACGTCCAACAGCACCAATTGTTAACTCTGACCATTATTAAAAAAAATTTTAAACAGACATTAGTTATCAGTCATATTAATTCTTTGAAATTCGCTTAAAATGTCTAGATTTGTTCTGATAAAGAATTGTACTGATACTACCACCACTACAATACTACAATATATCTTTGTTTTGGTTTCATATCATACGATTTTTATACACATATGTGTGTTTATGTATAAAGAAGAGGATTTATAGGTATGAATAAATTGCAGGTATATTAATATTATATTGAAAAATTCTTTTATCCGGAGTTATCATGACACAGATCATTATTATTCCATCACAAGTATTCTAGAAGTAACGCTGAAGGTTTTAGTCTATATAAATAACCCGGAATAATCTTCTGGTAGTAGCCAGGACGTCATACTGCTGATCTGCGTATAGAGCATTTCTTTTCTTTAAGAAAGAAGAAATTATGGTCTACATGCAGACCGTCATTATGACGGCTAAACTACTATAACATTACTCCTGGTGGTCATAGTTTAGACTACGACTAACAGCATTACTGCTAAACTAATCGTGATGTAACAACAATGATTTCTGTCGTGGCGACGTATTTATTTCGATAGTTATTATCTTTGTGTTGGTACATCGATTATCGGATGACATTTTGCACCAATCAGAACGCTTCTATAATTACAGCTACCAACGTTCACTCAAATTAGTGTTGCCACCATCACTCATAACAATACACATTTGTGTATTCATGTATAAAAGATATAGCCTATTATTATGACTAATTTATAGGTCAGTATATTAAAAATATTATAATGAAAAATTCTTGAGTATCTGGTGTAAGAATTAGTATGAAGTATAGAATTTATTTCCAACTGCTTTTTTTTTAATGAAAATGTATTAAACTACGAATTCTTTTATCGTAAAATTTATAAGTATAAACAGTAATTTAAGCTATACTTTTTTCATATTGACTTTGAATATGAAAATGATGAAGAAAAAAACGCGAAGCTGGCAGTACAGCATATAATAGAAAGATATGCTACTCATATAACATAACAATGGTTATATATTTATGTCAATTTGACATATCAGATCTATCACGCGTTATATGTATCGCATCGAATGTTACCTATAATGAAATATTAATGTATTGCCATTTTAGAAAACGTTTGCAACGTCGCCTTGCCTTATACGAGGACGGTGCGGCGAGATTTTTTATTTAATGACACAAACGTACTTCTTAATAAGTGTATCAGTTAAATAGAGCAGATTAGAAAAAATTTACTTCGTCATCTTCTGAGGATCAGTAACATCTTTAAGTAAACTAGCAATATCCCATATGAAACACACTCTACTATTTATTATAAGAAAACTTCGCCCAAATGCGAGTCAGTTTCAGGCAGCAAGGGTTCCGTACAACATGAATTAAGGGACAAAATTAATATTTCAGACGAAAGTATTTTGTCCCATACATCACTAGCTCTACGTTAGATGAAACACATTGTTGTTTAAGAAATTTCGTAAGTCTATATCAACATAATATACACTGCACTATACATTTACTGTCTCCTCTGACAATATCAAAATATACATAAATGCCCGAATCTTTCAACTACTTTAACTTAGAAATTAGATTTATTTACAAACCATGGAACAGCAGACTCATATTCCTCATCATAGTCATCATATGCTGAACCACGTGCGGGCAGCATCAAGGAGAGAATAAGAAATGGTTTAAGGTCATTCATTCTGTTCATCACGCAGGTCCAGTGTGGTTTGGCAAACTTCACACACTTTTGAAAACTTTAGGGGTTTTCTTTCACCGTTATAGCAAGTGATATTTAATTGCTTAAAATCCACTCAAAAAATTCAGAAATGTGTACTTCGAATCAAATTCGGACCCCATAAATAAGATGTATATATCTTAACCCCAAGGGGATATAATTCCCAAATTAAAGTCTGTAGGTTGTTTTTAATTCGCGGACGGGTGGACACAGAGTGATCCTGTAATATAATTAGGGACCCATTTCATTATAAGAACGGAACGCAACTCTAAAAAATATCTGAATAAGAAATATTTTAGTATGTCAAAAATTAAAGTAATTTTGTAATTTCCTAAGACCTCATTTCAATTTTTTTTTTGTATTGTAAAAATATGTTAAATAGTGCAATAAATAATTAGCGGAATATAACTAAGTATTGACATCCTTGCGTTACGCAAATGAGAGACTGAACTAATCACTAATAATTACAAAATGATTTATGTCTAATTGCCCGTATACAGTCTGTAGGATGTTCCTCATCATGGTAGACCATGCAAAATCTAGTAGAAGAAAGATAGATACTCGATATTAGATCGCATCCCTTACGACCAAAATTAATCTTTGGAGTATGGATCGAAATAAATTCCAAATTTTGTCTGTGGTAAAATTCTAATTTTAAATCTATTTTCAATCCTTAATCCAAAGGTTGTGGATTGAGATTAATAAACAATTTTGGAGGGTCACATAAAAAACGTAGATGATATTTCAAAACTTGATTTTTATATAATCATCAAAATTTTAGATACTAAAAAAATATAATTTCTACCGAGATATCAACGAAAACTTCTTACCCTTACAATAAAGGCCTTTAGTTGTTACAATTACAAAATTACTATTTTAAAGAGAGAAATGCTTTACTGAGACATACAACAATATTAAAAATAATATTTTTATTCTAAATAAAAAAGGAAGTCTAAATAATTAAAGAAAAAAAACTAAAAACTGATTAATAAAAAAAATTACAATGTCTCAATTAGGAAGGTAATCTACGTTTATAGTTTGTGATGTAGTATGCTCTAAAACGTACCATGACACTGACCATGTTTTACAGTTCTTTTATTAAAGTCTCCATTGAAATTATAAAAAAATGTGTTATCGTAAACATAGTTTTGTTACGACAATAAAGTCTGATGTTTACGTAAACCTACAGATTCCATGTAAATAGTCTTTGATATTATGAAGATTCTAAAAATGTCACATCAAAAGGATGTCACGCACAGGCGGCAATCTCGTAGTAATCATTTATTGGTATGTTTATTCATATTTGGACATGTTTAATCTATTTTATTATATAAGGCATGAAGATTATTTATCTAATTTACACATACCAAGGAAAGGACGTCGACAAGTATGAAATATGTACGAAGGATATTGAGAGCAAACTCGAGATATCTGTATAGTTTTTAATGTTAAAACAGAGTAAATATCTTTATAATTACGTCATACTATTGTGATATTTATTAAACTACATTACAAGACTACATTTGATGACGAAGTAACTGTGACGTCCGGAACTGTAATGACGGTGACACATTTAGGAAAAAATCAGATAAGTCATACACATAATCATCGTCTGTAGATCTTATTTATACTTATATTTCTTTTTATATATATTTATATTTCTACCTGTTCTGACTGATTGACAACTGAGCTGACTGTTTTTGTTATAAAATTGTTTTTTTTTTATTTATCGAACAATCTTTACCAACCCCGTTTCACGTTCCAATAGGTTGGTTAATCTATGCTTCAGTTATAGCAAAGAACTTGGTACAAAATATAATTTACTATTATAGATATAGTATATTTTTTTTACATACCTCAAACCGTCGTCGTCGCGTCAGACATATGACGTCCACTGCTGGATATAGGCCTCCCCCAGAGATTTCCAGTACGACCGATCACCTGGGCTCTGCATCCAGCGGCTCCCTGCCGCCCTGACCAGATCCGATGCCGTCTATCCATCTTGTGGGAGGCCTTCCCACGCATCGTCGTCCTGTTCGTGGTCTCCACTCGAGAACCTTATTGATCCAACGATCATGACCCAAATAGTAAACAACAATGGAAGTAGATCAAAGATTAAATAAAAAAAATTATTGGTGAAATTAATAAATTATACAGGTGCTTCGAAATGATCTGTTAATAACATAATCGTTTATCTATAATCGATTAGTGTTTGTTTATATCTCAGGTCAAGTATAGAGAAACAGATTACATACCTTAGTGTATTAATAGGTTGTTCTAGAAAAAATAATTCATAAAATCTCAGAACGTCCACTATAAAACTGGATGGACATTTAATGTATAAGTTATCGACGTGCAACGTCTCTTACATTACGAAATCTGACAGAAATGGTCTAACAGGAGAATCTTGCGAAAAAACTGGTGTGTACCATCGATTTTATAGAGCTAGTTTTTACGTTTCCAATACGACATTCCAAACATATCGAGGTGTTGGCTACTCAAGATGCTACCTTGAATAGTACTTAGTGAGACGAGCACTACATTCTGTGCATACTGCATACAGCATAGTGCATACTTATGTACACTGGTTGTATCATACAGATATAATATAAGATTACAGAATTACGTGATAGAAGTATGTTTTCTACTCGAGTTACACCTACCCCTACCATAATATTTTTTGGCGAAAAGGGAATAACATTCTGATAGTTTCTTCACATTAAGAAGATATTTTTCTATTGTTTAAAAGGATTTTGGGGGAAGGGGAGGGCCAGAACTGCGCCTAACCAATAAATCATGAACATTAGGATCAAGTATATCAGAGGATCTCGATGCTGTTTTAGATGTCATGATCCAGTCTTGCTACACATTAGTTTAGAAAATAATGTGTCTACGTATTTTTTTAAATACACCAAATTTCACAAATGATGACCACCAAGATTTCAATTTTTTATTTTCTGCTTAAAAATTAATGGACACTTTTGATAAAATTACGCAATTCGAGTCTAAATACCAATTGTATGTCATTAAAATAATTTAAATATCTATCATAGCTTCTTAGATATTTAAATAGAAGCTAGAAGATAATTTTCAAAATTTTTTTTCTAACAATAATGTATGCGCACTACATTGTACTGTTTGTTTATCGTTAAAAAAATAAACAAAAATGGTCAAAAAAGATTCCAATGCAAATCTTATATAGGAACTCGCCCTTTGATTTTTAAAGTTTTTTGGTTTTGGCGAAAGTTGATTTATAAATTTTAAGCAAAATGTGAAATTACACCTAATTTCTTTTTATCATAATATTCGCTTAAGACTCTCCATTGTAACATTTTTTCCTTACTTAGATTTCCTATAAATAATAATATATTTCTTATTGTTTTTCTTCATGCCATTGTTAGTTTCTCAAATTTTTCTGGGCATACTACTGTAGAAGAATATACTTCATCGCTGACTCTGACAATCCTTGATAGGAAGTTAAATTGTTTTCATATGAAGTCGTAGGTAAAAGTTTGCATGCAGTCATGACTGAGCAATTAGGTATTACGTTGGCAAGCTCTTAAAAAGGTGTGAGCTACATTTTTGACCATCCATTCTGAACTCTAAACTATCCTCACGTAGTTCTTGTGTTTCCGTGCCCAATATCTTTTTTGTTAAGTTCTATGTGCGAATCTAACAGGAATCTCCAATATGTCCAGAATAAAGATATTTACATTCACATTTCTATACGTTCTAAACGTTTTTTTCCTAACAAGTAGAAGAAAAAGAATAATTTAATATAAGTTCTAGATTAAAGCAACTTTTAGTAGATCAAGAAGGGGTCATTATCTATTAAAAGTTGCTTTAATTATTTGGATTCGTTCACAGAATCCGCCTAAAAATAGTAATTTTTTTTTTAATTAGCGAAGTTAACATAATATTTTGACTTGGGATAAAATAAAAAGTCTTGATCGACATTCGTTTTTTTTTAATATTTCATTTGATAATAACTGACATTTTCTTTATTACGTTGTAGAGAAAAGACGACTGTATAATTCCTGTAAAGACGAAAAGAAAGGAGATCTTCCGACTAGATAAGCCCATTGGTTAGGCGCTCGCAGCTTGTATATTACTCAGTGGCTTAAAAATATTGTAAGCGCGATTCAGGACTCCGTTCAATTAAAGTTTGTTGCAAGTGTTATTGCGTTCGTCGCATAGATGTCGCCACAACATATTGTCAGTTAACGTAGATACTGTTGTCGGTACTTGTTGCATTTGGCTCGCTTTGACACGTTTTAGAGGCTTTTCGTCAACTAAACATTACACTTCCATCTTCATAAGAAATCAGTATTACTGTACCTAAAAAGGATTGGAGGCAGAAAACCCCATAAAGATTTCTCTCGGCTACTTACATACCCTGTTTATCTCAGCAGATTGCCAATGATACAGTAATATTTTCTAATATAAAAAGTAAAATCTAATCATTTCTACGGCTAGATGAGTCGTCTCATACATATACATTTGTCCTTGTACATAAAAATTTGGTCTCCAACCAAAGTCCATGCTACCTCAAATTCTGGCTCGTGTAATCAAACAGCTTTGTCAGATTTGGCGGCTCCTAAAAAAATGAGCGACAGTAATTATTGTATTTCATTCATGAAATTAATATATATTTATATGCTGGTTAGCAACGCAGCAAGTACTTAATTTTATGCAAATAAGCCTGCCAACTGTGGAACAATAATTAAAAGGAGTAACAAATGTAAGTATTAAGAGTATGCGTTGTCGCCCACAGTAACCTTTACAAAATAAATGGCGCAATTAAGCTGATTACATTATATTACATGATCTTTAATATATCTCGTTGCAAATATTACAAAGCTGGAGAGTTTGTTTGTACCGCAGGTTCGAAGTATACAGTATTCTACGATCAAGAATTATCTAAAAATGATACAAAAAAGGGAAAATTCGTTTCTAAAGAGCTAAATTACCCAACAATAATGTATGAAGGCATTGTTCTTATTAAAAACGTTACACTCTTCTCTCTTTCTCTCCCTCTCTCTCGTAAGCGGCAGATTAAATTCCAGGAAAATATTAAATTCCTCAAGTAAGAAATCGTGCGAGTTAGCTCAGCAGCAAAAAACATCTTTTTGGATCCTGGACATCTAGTCTGTCAATCACTATATATAAAGTGTTATCTTTCAAAAAAAATTTTCTTCTGACATTAACTTCTTTGCTCAAAAAAAACCTTAAAAAATTAACTGTAAGATAAATTTCCAGTTTCCACTTCTGGTTGAACCCAGCTATCCTTGATATGTCAGTTTCTTCTTTTACGTACTGATGACTGATTTATTCATACAATCAAACACGTATTTCAAGTGTGAAAAAATATCAAAGTGACAAAAAAAATATATTTTATATGTCCGTTGATATTTTACAGTTGTCTGACTAAGACGATAATTAGCAAACGCTGTATGCAAATATCCTTAGGTGTCGGACCAATTAGTTCTTTTACGATCCACTGCTACGAGGTCTAACGTTGACTTTCACCTTCAAATTCGTCGAGGTCCTAAGTATATGACTCAACTAGGAAATCAGTGTATTTAAGATTTAATGTTGGTGTTAAAATGGAATTTCTGGACAGATCGCTTGTCATTAGACTTGGGCATAGCAGTTCATATATAAGATCACTCAGGAAGGAAAGAACTAACTAGTCAGCTCCCAACTCGAATCAGTGAAATGCAGTTCGTTAGCTTGTTTTGATACTGCTTTAGCTGAATATAATGGAAATAATGGAATGCTGTTCATTTATCTACAAATTGTGTATTCTATAAACAGTAAAAAGTTCAGAATTAATGAAGTAGTGTAATAGTGATTAAAATACCTTTCTAAAATTTTCGTGTTTTGGGTATGTAAGTTATTGTTACCTTAAGTTTTGACGCAAAAGAGAAATGAAAATAAAGTCTACTTTCAATAATCATTTTTTATAAATAATGAAAACTAAATGGGACTTCATATGCACGGTCAATCTCAAATTATGAACTAATGAACTAGGAAGCGGGGAATGAGGGAACTAGTTCGAGGAGTTTAAATGTGAGAGCGTTCTTACGACTTAGTCCGTTCGCGAACTGCACAAGACTACTTCGTCGAATTCCTTATTGTGTTGTAATGTCTTCTCTATACTATATTCTATATTTGTATTTACAAAATAACCAACGAGAAAAAAAGTCACTTATCAACCACTTGTTAACATGACAGCGCTTTAATAGTACACTTCATAAAACAAACTTAGCTCTAAAAATTGATACTTCTAGATTGCTTAAAATTTGGTGTTCATATATTATGAAATACATTAGTCATATATTCGTTATAACAGCGCTAATTTAGAAAACGTTAATAAAATATGAACATACTACAGAATCACAGAATTACATTTATACTTTTTTTTCATTAGATATTGTAGTAAAAAGGCACAAAATGAAACCTAATCTAAAGTAACTGCAATTCATGATGCGGCCCTCCTGTCTATTAATACTTAGATTATTAGCTAGTTTCTGATTTTACAAGTGTATATCTATAATTATTAAAATTAAATGACTGATGACAGTTTTAGTGTAATTTTGTATGGATCAAAAATTATAATAAAAAAAAAATAAGTAAAAAAAACTGTTTAAAGTTAAACGGTTTTATGTTAAACATACATTGCAATGTTGAAGATAAATGTACTAAAAACCAAAAAATAATAAAAAAGATACAGTCGTGGGAATTATAAACATATGCATAGATTAGACTAAAATAAAACCGTGAGCACTTTCATTTGATACCCATATTGATGGGATAAAACCTACGTTATCCGCCATTTTGTAGCGGCCGCCATCTTGGATTTAAATTTTTTATAGTATATTGTATTCTGCTTGTTGAGCCCTTTCAATTGATACCCATATTGATGGGATTGATAAAACCTACGTTATCCGCCATTTTGTAGCGGCGGCCATCTTGAATTTATAATAATAATGAATAAATATAATTGTATTGTCACCAAAATCCAAAGTGTATACAAAATTTCTGAGTCGGTTGACAGGAAGAGGGTGAAATTTGAATGACTAAATTTGACCCAAGAATAAAATAATAAATAAAACAAACGGGGTGAGCTAAAACCGTTTAAAAACCGTTTAAAAAAAGATTGACATGGCAATCGCACTAAACAATTTATTAAATATTGTATGTGAGATACATTTTGTTTTAATTCGATTGCCAAGACAATCTATTATTATCCTTGGCAACGCATCGCCAGGCAAGACGCAATTGTCTTGACAAGTATCTATCTCGTATGTGCGGTGTCCATGGGCGCTGGTGGCCACTTACCTTCAGGTGGACCGTCAGCTCGTTTGCCCCGTATTTACAATAAAAAAAATTTAAAAAAATCGTGCTGCGCCTTGGGCTTATGACCACGGTGTAGGGTTAACAACATTCTGCATCCACTGCCCGAACACTAACTACACTATATCATGAATGTAACTTACGTGGACCTGAAGACGGGTGACCTTAATCACGTCACTATGATATTAGTTCACTACACTCACTACAAGAAAGCACTAGCGTGACTGACTCTACTCTATCGTAGCCGGTTATATACTGCCTAAGTTTGAGTGTACTTGAAATAATATAGAAGGAACTACCCGCGAATACTAATTTATAAATGTTGCTAGCTAAAAAAAGTTTGAAAAGATGAGTCTCGTGTCTTGCTGAAGTTCGTTTCATACTTAGCTTCGCTGAGTATTCACTCATACAAAATTTGCACCCCCCTTCTACCCCATGAAGGGATGGTTTTCGTAAAAATATGTTTCAAGACTTTTAATAAAGAACCTTCATACTGAATATCTTTCGAATAACTTAAAAACGGCAAAGTTTCATACTAACTTTGCGCCTCCATTTTCCCGCCTTATGGGGTGAATTTTTGATAAATCCTCTCTTAGTACTCCCTTACACAATAAAAGGAACTTCTGTGCAAAATTTTAAGTTATATATAACCCTTATAGTATATGCGCTGCGATGGTATGTCAGTCAGTCAGTCAGCTTCTCCTTTTATCTACTACTTAGGCTTAAGAAATAGTTTAAAAAAATATTGTTTATGGTGATGGTAATAATGCGTAAAACATACTGAGTGCGAGCGAATGACATCAATCATTTGTTTTCTTAATTGTATCTTATATTTTTTAGAAATGCGATTAATTCACTGGTAGTTTAATTAGTATGTTTAAAAAAAAGCAATAAAAGTAAAGAGTGAGAAGTACGCCATGCGTAAAATATACTGAGTGCGTTATAACATCGATTCGATAAAACCTAAGTACAACTAGCACTTGTATTTGATGATTCATTTATATTAACGACTAACCGACCCGCGCGACTTCATTGGCATTAAGCTCCGCTCCTATGGATCATAGCGTGATGTTATATAGCCTAAAGCCTTCCTCGATAAATGGACTATCCAACACTAAAAGAATTTTTCAA
>JAOPUB010035089.1:0-10621 GCA_027564055.1 Neptis clinioides
CGTTGTTATAACAAAAGGGCCCTTCGAACCCTACACCGTGGTCACAAGTCCAAGGCACTGCCCGACTCTGTCTAAATTGCGAGTGTATACGAATTGCTGTACATTAGTACCCATTAATTATAATTATTTTCAGCTATAGCGAAGTATACAATTATCTATAATAAATTATATTTACACACGGGATTTACTGCTAACATGAAATAATTTTGGTCTTAAATATTTAAGTTAGACCAAAGTGTTTTCGAAAAGAACTGATTTTGCAGAACTTACAACCGCTGTAAGTTAGCAATATCGAAACCAGCCACGAATGTGAAACTTGTTTAAAAAATTGAACTATTTATTATAAGTTTCAGAAGGTATAAATATAGTTTTTATGAATGTTAAGAGTTCGTATTTTGATTTAATACAATTTTTATGAGAAGAGCTTGAAATATTCTAAAGGAAAATCATTATTAATAACGGAGATGAAATTTATATATTAAAATTTCTATCTGAGAAGAAGATTTAAATTACATTATTCTTTTAATTTATAACTATAATATTGCATCTATATTGGTAGTTCCATCGACATTTACTATTTTGACAAATAGATGGCGCATGGTGAATTATTATTTTCTGTTAGTAGAGCCATTATTTCAAAATTGTTACCACTTTTAAAAAGGTTTTGCAAGTTTTTTATGACTGAAGAAGAAAGGAGAGAAGCGAACTGTCCTATTTTATTTGTAAGGTTAATATAACAAAGAATCTCCTTGAATATCTTACTCTAGTAGTTTCTATAGGAAACACTTAGAGCAAAGGTTTCTAAGAAGAAATATCGGGTAACATTTTGCTTTCAGTATTTATATATAATATAAGTATACTACTACAACTAAGAATAAGTATTCAAAATATTTCTTTATTACATTTAAATAGCTGTTAACACCTAAAAACTTATTTAATAATACTATATCTTTATGAAATACGTTTGTTTATAAATATGAGGTAGCATTACAGCTGGGTCACACTTCCCAGACGTAGTATCTAAGTGCAACATATTTTTCGTTTTGCTAAATAATGATCTAAAAATGTAAGCCACATGAAATATTGAGTCATGCTACGATAAAGATTTTTTCCTTTTAAATGTACGGGAGGGGAAACTTATGATCATTTATATAAATACCCTTAATATACTTATTTCAGTAGCAATGCAAGTCATTGTTTTGACATTTCTGTGCAAACGAGTTCGTGATACCATAAACTTTTACCCTCTCGATTATTATAGTGGAATGACTATTAAAGATTCCCAATGTCCGAAATTTATAAATTAACTAGCTTCCGCCCTGCTTATGGTCATATGGCTAAATAATACAAATTCTTTATAAATTGTAGCATATGTGTTATTCTGTAAGTGTAAGGTATATTACTGTAAAGCTTCTTTATAATACGTTCAGTAGTTTTTGCGTAAGAATAACGAACATTTATCCATCCATCCTCACAACCTTTCGCATTTATGATATTAGTAGGACAGGAGCAGACAGGGTAGTAGGAATTTACAATTCGTACTCATATCTATTAAGATTGTAGATAATATTGTAGTTAATGGCTAATGGTACACATTACTTCTAATGATAAACACTCCTTTATCTAGTATAATTTCCAGATTGCAAAGTTCTGATATCGATTTAAAGAGATTTAAAAAAGATACACATCTTCAATAACTCGATTAAGCTCTAATTGATTATTCAAATAGGATCTATTTACTCTAAATTATTTAAGTAGTTCAAAAATATGGTCACTTTGCATCTTTTAGCATTTACGATTTTAAATATTAATTATTTACTTTATGGCGTTTCACTTAATCATGTCTATACAATAACTAACCCGTTCATCATGAATATCGCAAATCATTGTTTTGATGTCTCGGTCAAAAGTGATAGGACTAGAGAAAAACAAGCTTAGCTTGATGATTATTTCTTAAACATCAGACAAGCCGAATGGGGACAGTTTTAACATTTAAAAAAGAACTGACTAAATATGTAAATAGACTGAGTTAATTTTGGACTATTCTTTAGTGTTTTGAAAATATATGATTTTGAGATAACACTATACATCTAATCTAACTAATATTATAAATGTGAAAATATGTATGTTTATTATATTTGGATGTTTAGATGTTTGTAACTCAATTACGCAGACAGACAGAGATTTCAATGAAATTTTGCAAACAGATATTTTGTAACCTGGATTAACACATATGCTTGTTTATCTATTACAATGAAACAGGGCGGGTCGACTACTATATTATCTCGTAATCAAAGTTGATCTGATGATGGAATCAGGAGCTGGAAAACTTTGGAAAACGTTTTCTGATAAACCCAACATTACGCGAGATGTTGAGATTTTGGTATTGACATTGATTTGCATAGACTGGCAAACATACCTTTCAGAACATTATGGAGAATTCATAGGCTCTCAAGAAAGTTTCAAGTTATTTCTCCACGACGCTGTTCTTCATTGTTAAAGTAATTAAAAAATGTTGAAATTGAGGAGCCACGAGTATTTTAACACTACGTGTTTACAAATACGAAATCGCTTGGCTAAGCTAAGTCGTCTATGCCATACACATACATGTTATAAGTGAATTGCGCAGTAACTTCCTCACGAGCGGCGGCTCAAGACACTCGTACATTAAGATAACCAGTCTAAAACACTTTGTGTCGTGTTATCAATTACGCGTTATCAGATGTGACGTCGCGGCGCGTGCGTAGGGTTATCACAATCCACTGTCCACTGACCAGACGACCCTCGTCTGACCCAATTAGTTATCGTCTCCAACATAATGCGTTTTGACTATCTCGTCCCAAATGTAATTTTCTACATACAACCTTGACACTTTTACTGGCTTTGATCCATTCATATAGTTACTTTCATCAACATTCGTTTAATGTTGAATTGTCTGTTTTACATTAAAACAGTGTGCAAGTTAAAATTTTTCATATCGATAATAAATAGTATAAAATTAAGGACATTTTCTAACATCTAGGTAACATAATAAAGGCGTAAAGAGATGAATATTAGTGATAACTATCTACATAATTGTAACAAGGTAGAAACCAAAATATCGAACTAACATTGAGCCCCAATATGATGATAAAGAGATCGATGAGGACACTGCATGAAGGAGAGGTCATTCTAGTCCCAACCAACATCGACAGCAGAAACGGGAATCTCAGATCTGACAAAAACATTTTTTTTTGACGCAACTTTGGAAATTATGAAGTGTTACAGCGATTCTATGAGCGCCATCTAGTTTCAATTATATTAACTAATATTCCTTTACACTTCCACGTATCTAGACCTCCAGATATATACTAATAAAATATTATACAGAGCGGAGTCATAAACAATTACTTTATGATGAATTTAATGTTTCATTACACTAGAGAAGTAATTAATAATGATAAAATTATTTGGCAAATAATTATATTGCGCCAAAGTAGAAAGGAGGATTTATTTTTTTCAGGAATCACTCACAAAACGCGTACAAAAGTAAATCAGTTTTTTAGAAATAATCCTGACTAGCGTTGATATTGAAATAAAAGTAAATTGAATAAAGTATGTGATATGTTGAAAAACCAATCTGAACACCATTTATACACGAGAGCTAGTTTAAAACCAAAGCCCCATTAAAACAGACTTGAAAGCGAATGATCAAAGCGTTTCAAATTCAACTCAGTTTCATGATATCATTATACACTGAATAACTTTACAGGTGGACTAAAAAGGATTTAATATATAAATTCTGCTTTCACGTTGAAAAGCTAAGTTATTTAATTTATGTTTTAAAGGGCTACCTAACGCACTTCACACTTCAGGTTCATATCAAAGCCTTAACAAGTATTTTTAACAAATTAAATATTACTAGCGACCCGCACATTGTACATCTTGAATGAATATATATATTACAGAACACCGATTAAATATCCAATGAGTAGTTTTAAAGATCTAGGTATACATAGGGACAGACAGACACGGAAAGCGACTTTGCTTTATACTATTTATAGATGTTGATATATTTTACAGGAATATCTGGAATATAGTTCTAACATACTTAATGAAATGAAATAACAAAAATGAATCATGATGATGAATATTAATTAATGAAATATGATAATGATAATAAATCCAATATTTGAGTCTGTTTGTCTGAACGCGCTAATCTCAGGAATTACTGGTTCGATTTGAAATATTATTTTCTTGTTAGATAGTCCATTTACTAAGAAATGCAATAGGCTATATCCCATCACGCCAGGATCCATAGGAGTGGAGCATCACGCGAATTCAATTACTCGGGTCGGCTAGTACATTTTAAAGCTGAAGAGTTTATTTGTTTGAACGCGATAATATCATAAACAACTGGTTCGATTTGAAATATTTTTTTTGTGTTGGATAGTCCATTTATTAAGGAAGACTAAAGGCTATATACTATCAAGAAATGACCCATAGGAGCAGAGCATCACGTGAATGAAATTTTCGGCTAGTAATAAATAAAAGCAAATATTGTAGTAATTTTCAGTTAATTCCCAAAATGAAATTATGTTTTAAAGTAAACAAAAATTTGTAAAAGCTAAACAAACTATTGAAGGTTTTTGTAAAGCAGATTCAGTTTACAAATGCATTAGAAAGTTCAATTTAAAGTAAGCTCCGGAGCGCAATCCCTGCAATATGAGATATCCGATATAACGTAACTTTACACCAATATGTTCCCATCTTGTGTGGAAAATTGACTGGTTTTAACAACTTTTCAAATTGTGAAGACTTCTTTGTCTTGCTTTTAACTATCTGCTATAGTTTGTACAACAGATAACTTGAAATTTAAATTCAAATAAAAATATTCATGCAAACATTTTTTTAAGATTAAAATCCCTTTCCAGAAGTCTTCAGTTTTCAAACTGCAATTTCCAACATATCTCAAATAGGCGAGTCCACTTCAATACGTATATCGTTCAGAATCTCAGCGGAGCGTACGTGCAATTTTTTCCGGATCGAGCCGGTCTGAACCGCCCCGTACCGGTTGCTACTGGATATCGGCAGTTTAGAGTTAATGGTGGCGAAGTACCAACTTAATCCTGTTTTTTCTGAGCGATTACTGGAATTAAATAAGTCTTTAATAGTTTCCCAGTAGGCGAGCTCCTAAAGCGTACTCAATCACTATCAGAATACTAAGAGATTGGTTCAAACTTAGCTTTTAGCTTTTCAAGTGTTTGATTCGTATTTGAAATTCATTTAGCTCCGGGGCAATGATAGAAGTCACAGCGAGGAAATCTATTCTCTTGAGAAATACTGAGACATGCTTTAGTAACTGGGGCAGTATGTGGTTACACAATGTATGAGTTCTTAGTAATCGAGCAAGTTTTGAATTATTTAATCGGTAAAGTGATAGTTGTATTCTTACTAATATGACGTAAAAACTAGCCTCCGTAGTTTAGTGGTGTGATCTTGCATTTGTGCGATGAAGGGCGTGGGTCCAAATTCCGCGGTGGCAACAAATTAAAATTGTTGTTACTACTGGCTTGGACAATGCAGGCTGATCATCTGATTGTCCAAGAAATAAAATGATCCATGCGTCGCATGGCCACATGTAAAAAGTCGGTCCTATGCCTGAGCTCTCTCCAGTCGTGTTGGACTTAGAGAGTAAGGGAATAGGGAGGCC
This sequence comes from Neptis clinioides, assembly GCA_027564055.1. Classification (NCBI taxonomy): domain Eukaryota; kingdom Metazoa; phylum Arthropoda; class Insecta; order Lepidoptera; family Nymphalidae; genus Neptis; species Neptis clinioides. The sequence goes on from JAOPUB010035089.1 coordinate 5,693, forward strand.
TCCTGTGTAGCGCATACACTTGACCACTATAATACTCCAGCGTGTGTGGCCGATTTCTTAACATGAGATCAGCCGCTATGGCCGTTACTATATGTTACTTAACCACACAAGAACAGCTAAATCAATTTTAATAAAATTTTAATCACACATTACTTACAATCTGGTTTCATAAAGCGGCTACTTTTTATCCGAAAGAAAATAATAGTTCATGCGGAATAATAATAAAATATATTTTAACAATAATAGATTATTTCAATTATATGAGACTGAATTGGTCATATAACCTTAAAAAATTTAAAACTCGTTTAAAGGAATAAACCATCCATTATAGACAGTAAAAGAAATAAAGATAAAAGAAACTACGTATTGGAAAGCGTACGAGTTTTTAAGCAAATTTTCAGTTTTAGAAGTAATAAGACAAAAAGAAAAGAAAATCCTTCTTTTATTTTTTAAGGTGTTATAGTTATAGATTTTTTGATATAGAATTGATAAGATTAAACATTTCTAAGAATACTCTATTAGTCAGTCAGAATCAATTGAATTGGTTTGATTTATTATAAGCTTAAACTTGAGGATCAAAGGGTGGTCGTCTGGTCACCACTATGGTCGAACAATGAACAAACGGTGTGGTGTCGTGATGCTGGGACTACATTGTGTATGTATACTTACCCCATTTGTGTGAATTGGTAAGAGATAGTTGTGTAAGTAAGATAAAAAATGGATTGTAATTTATAAGAGTAAGTAAGAGTGAAATTTGACACACATTTGTAGGAATTGGTATGAGATAGTTGTGTGAGTATAGTAAGGTAAAAAATGTATTGTAAGAGTAAGTAAGAATAAAATCAGGTATACATTTGCGCGAATTGGTAAGAGATAGATGTGTGAGTGAGTAAGATAGAAAATGGATTGTAAAAGGTAAAACAGGAAATTTACTCAACATTCCGCTTCAGACTTCAAACATATCTAATGTTTATAGAGTAAAAAATAAACCAACTAACAATTTAAATCAGACTATTGTAGTGGACTTCAACTCAGTGTATCTTAAGGAAGAGTTCCTGAAAGCCAGTAAAAAATATAACAAACTGAACTCCCATGCCAAGTTAAATACAAACAATCTCGAAATAGAGGGTCCTAACCAGGCCATATATATTGCTGAGAGTTTAACTACTTATAAGAAAAAAATATTCTACTAATCACGCAACTTTTCTAAAGAGAATAACTACAGCTTTTGCTGGATTTCACGTGGCAACATCTTCTTGCGTAAAAAGGAGGGAGACCCAATCATAAGAATCCAGTCTGAAGCTGACCTCCAAAAGTTAGGGGATCAGTAATTATTTGATCGATAAGAATTTGTTTTTATGTTTATTTTTTTTTACTGTTATTTTTTTTTATATACCTACATATAAAGTTGATAGTAAACATTAAGTTTATTTCAGTTATTAAGTCATAATTGTGCTAAAACAATATATTGTAACTTTTTAATTATTTTATTAATAATTCTAACTTTAATTCAATAACCATAGGTTTACATTTACTTTTACATACAAATCACATTACACTTTAGATTATTAGATAAATAAAATCAACTATTTTTTACTAAAATGTTTAATTTTACAATGAACATTACAATAAATAGTAACAAGGTATTAGAGTTTGTGTGAATATTATTCATATGAATTGTAACTTGTTTTTTTTTTTTTTATTTATCAATATATTTTACTGTTGTTTTGAGTCAGTTATTTTGTCTCACAAATCTTATTATTAGTTTGATATACTAAATTTTATCATAATGACTGATTTTATTCACTCAAATTATGAAGATATCCTAGTATCGCACTCCTACAGCTGCGATCCTGACAAGTGTAAATCTATTCTAAAAGCGCACAACTCTGATAATCGAATACAACAAATAAATATTCTGACTCAAAACATAAGAAGTATTTACAAAAATTTCGACTCATTACCGGTATTGTTTAGTATGATAGGCGTTAATAGTGATGTGATAATATTGACAGAATGTTGGCTTGTGAATGACAGAAACACTCCCCAGTTAAATTCCTATACAGCAATACAAAATAGTAATCGCTTGAATAAAAATGGCGGTATTGTGGCCTATATTAAAAATAGTTTCTCATTTAGTGTTGAGGAACCGCACTTTTTGGAAGGTGAATGTTTGGTTCTTAAAATTAATAAAAATATTGCTATCGTTGCCATTTATAGGTCGCCTTCATTTTCAAACGTTACTAACTTTTTGACATCACTAGACAATGTTTTGAAATCTCTAAAACACATCAACTGCACCTTGGTAGTAGGAGATATAAACTTAGATCTCATTCAGTCTAATTCTCAAGTTATGGACTATACGAATCTCCTTGCTTCTCATGGTCTTCTTGCCGCCCATGAATACCCTACTAGGGACAGTAAATGCTACGATCACATCATGCTTAAGTCCTCTTTCCCTTCAACTACACTGGTCTTACAATCTGCTGTAACAGATCATTATCCAGTTCTCTTAAACCTTAGATTAAAGCAATTAAATAATAATTTTAAAAATGTCGTAGCATCCACTCCATCGGAGTGGGAGGGGTATGACTGAACTAATGCGTCAGAAACACTGCGGTCGGCTAGTAGTCGCAAACCAGTTAGGGACCTGGGTGTTATTTTTCCTCCCTCCCCTCAAATATATGTTGATATCTGTTTTAAAATTCAATTGCAAAGCTTAACCTGAACATTCCTGTGTTAAATGAAAGCTTTTAATCCTTTAAATCTTACAAAGCGTCTTCTATACAAACTGTCTGGCACTTGAAGACGTAAATAATAATAAATGGGAATTCAATATAATAAAACAGATTTTATATTATGACGTCATTAGAATCAGTTTTTTTTTCTCTTATAACTACAAATTACTATAGGAAAACAACACTGCGTGACACGATTTTTATACCCAGAAAAACTTAAATATTTTGTTTTTTTTTTTTTATTTTTAATTTCACCACATAATCACATGATTTAAATTTTTATCACGTCTAGTTTGTTAGATATACATATGCAATGGTAATTTTTTCAAGAGTAAAAGTCACATCCATATTAGCATATGTTATATTTATTGACAAAGAATAAGTTTACTTCTGGTTGTAAAAATAGATGGATTTATTCATTACTAGTCCACACATCCCGGCTTTGTTCGTGTGCAATTTACAAAGCACAATTATAAAGTGCCTGCCAGAATCTTATGAGTAAAGATTATTTTTTCCTTTATTTTTTTTAAATTACACAGTGTTCGTACCACGCACACTACACAAAAATACCCACTTGCAACCGAAACATACATTTTTAGAGCAAACATGAAAATTAACTACTATGTTATAGCCAATACACAGATCTAAGTCTAAATTATGGAGGATCTGTTACAATAGTTACAATAGTCATTATAAAAAAACAGAACGAATTAGAATAAAATATTAATAAACGTAAGTAAATATTGAAACGAGAACTAAATGTTTTTGTAATTTGTAACGCAGTGTATAATAGTCTTTAGATTTTATACTTTAACGTAGGTCCAGCAAACCTTAGCTCTTGTACTAATACAGAAGTATGCCAAGACTATAGATAATAGTCTATCATTTATTAGGACATGTCTTTGTTCTGCTAGATTAGTATTTATAAACTAAATTATATTAATTTAGTTTATAAATTAGAATTTATATTTGATATTAAAAAATATAATTATAACAATTCGACTAAACTTTAAAAATTATGAGTAAAAAATATTTGTCATTGTCATGATCAATAAAAAATTTTGAAAATTCGCTAATATATAATTGATTCATTCAAAATATGTTAATAAATTTTTATACTATTTTAATAAATTCATTCAAAATATTTCAGTAAATTATAATACTAATTTAAATGATTTATTCAAAATATTTCAGTAAATTATAATACTATTTTAATCGATTCATTCAACATATTTCAGATAATTATAATACTATTTTAATCGATTCATTCAAAATATTTCAGTAAATTATAATAGTATTTTAATCGATTCATTCAAAATATTTCAGTAAATTATAATAGTATTTTAATCGATTCATTCAACATATTTCAGTAAATTATAATACTATTTTAATCGATTCATTCAAAATATTTCAGTAAATTATAATACTATTTTAATCGATTCATTCTACATATTTCAGTAAATTATAATACTATTTTAATCGATTCATTCAAAATATTTCAGTAAAGTATAATACTATTTTAATTGATTCATTCAAAATATTTCAGTAAATTATATTACTATTTTAATCGATTCATTCAAAATATTTCATTTTGAAATTATTTTATTATTTGCTAATAAATTATCGATAAATTTTAATATCATTTTTTACTTAAGTATGCAAAATCTTAAAAACTACATTACATGGATTTCGGAAACCAAGTAGATAAATTTATACAAAAAGTAAATGCCAAATGTTTTCTATTAATTAAGCGGGAAGTTTCTGGAGTCTCCAGGGTAATATTAGTTAAAGTTATTGGTCCGTTGCGATCAACAGGCGGTCTGTAAAAGTTAGGTATAAATTAGGATAATAGATATATATAAATATAACAATCATCTTTTAAATCACTTAAATGAAAAACATTTTAAAGCTTCAGTGACGTGTTATACAACGGACATACAATTAACGGTCATTTTGTTAACCGTTGAAATAAAATTCAGTAATATCAAGTAACGCTAAATATTTTACCTCAATGATTGCTAGATAGATTCGTTTAAATCAAAGGATCACAAACTTGATTAGCTCGTAGACTTCTTATTTTCTTTGGATTTGCGTTAAATATTCTAACAAATGTTTTATTATCTAATTGCTAAGCGACTAGCCTGTTAGAAATGGTATTTTTTTATTATCTGTATGATGGTGATATACTGTA
>JAOPUB010035099.1:0-10620 GCA_027564055.1 Neptis clinioides
TCTATACACTTGAAAATAAAAATTCTATAAGCGTATATATATTTTGTTACAATTCAAATATTTGTTTAATTATAAGACAATAGTTATCGTGTGTATTTACAGCAAAAAAGGTCTCTGATGACAAAGTTTGAACGGGCGTCTTAAAATATCTATTTATTAAATTAAGTAGTAGTTTATTTTAATTTAAATATTTATTTACATAATACTTTGATCCTAGGGATAACAGCATATCCAGATCGTTTCAAACAGTTCTTGGATAGCTTTGATACTATTGCTCCGGTAACATTCTACTACGACAACTCTCCATATCCAGAGAAAATAAATGAAATATTAAAGGACAAATACCTTAGCGGTGACGAACAAAATATCAAAGATGGTATATTGAAGGTAAAACAATGCTTTACGTATTATGTATTATTACAGTTTTACAATTTATAAGAGTTTACAAAACAAAATTTATAGTGCAAATCGTTATGTTCTTGTGTATGTATAAGTGAGCAGAATGTACGTTAATTTGATTATAATTTAGTTTCTTACCTAACTAACGGTTAAAATTAGGCAACGAGACATTTATTTACACTTCTATTACTAATGTAGAACAAAGATTGTTAGTGCCACAAGGTAACTCAAGAACTGCTACACTGATTATAGATAGAATAGAGCTTATGAAATGACACATCCTTTTTTCCGATAAAGGCTTGAAGGGAAAAAAAAGGAATAACAATTTTCGACGAAAACTGATTAGTATATTTGGTACCGCATAGTTTTGTTTTACATGAGAGATGTTGCTAGTTCGATTAAAGCTTTTGATGTTCGCCTTCAACTCACGTCAATAGTTTTAATCCAGAGTGTTAGAAAAATATCGTTCATACAAAATGTCTCACAAAATGTGACGGTATGAACGATATTTTTTCTACTGCCTTTATATAAATTATATTCATTAAAGTTCCCTACCGCGCTTGTCACGGAAATAAAATAAAAGAAGATAAACTCACACATCAAAATCATATACATAATTTTTCCTTAATTTACTAATTATATTTACCAACCTTACCAACTTATAATAATATGATCTATTTTCACACACACTAATTGGATCGCCCTCTTGTTGATAAATTAATTCTACAGATTTCAACATACAAGTTTTTAACAAATAATTGTTAACGTCGTTCAAAAGTAAATTATGAATTAGTTCCAATTTATAATATCAGTTAATGTTGAAAATTTACGATTCACTAAATAACGCCTTTTCTTTAGGCAGTCTCATTGTCAAATGTGATTATTGTTCACGAGGTCCGAAAAGTAATTGAATGGATTTTCATGCACAGTAAATAGAAAAAGTACTTGATTTAGTCCAATTTTCTATTATTTTAAGAATATGCTAGTGAATAAATTATTAAACATTATGCTAAGTGATGACATATTTGTGATTTAGAAATTTACCTACACTTTGAACATTTCGTTAATTCATCGTCATTAAAAATTTGAATGAAAACAATAAATGATTTATTTTAATTAAAAATATTATACATTAATACGTATTAATGAGTTTAAAAAAAAAATAATTTTAAGTCTTACTGCTCTAAGATTACAGTTATTTAAAATGACAAAAAAATAAATTGTAGTAAAGTTTGAGGTCTTATTATCCTCATCAGGATTTTTTATTTCTAACAAATTAGGGTGTTGTAATATGTAATAATGATCAATACATATTATTGTAGGATATTGAACGGTACTCAAACATAATGTTTCGCTAAAGACACTTATTTCAAAATGTATCTAGGTTATTGCGTGCATTCCTAATAACAGGTGATTTCCTATTTTATCAGGAAATAATGGTTAAAAACATAACACATCATATTTTTCGTGATCATCAAGTGTTCTTGGTAAAATACAGTAACGAGTACATTTAGTACTATTCAAAGTACTATAGTGCGAAGTTTTAATACAAACAATAGAATTTAATTATCTGCCTATATAAACGGAAACGTGGGAATCTTCATTATTGTTATTGGAAAACATCCCAAGCATGCTTTGCTAAGATACCATTCAGTTGTATTTTCCTCGTATTCAATAATTTTCAAGTTATAATAGGAAATGTTTATTCCTTATATCTTCGTAAATAGTAAATGCAGATTTTTAAAATAAAATTAAAATATTTTTAGAACTGTAAATTTAAGTACATTTTAGGTATCTAAGCTTTCCATGATCCTCAGCACAAGTAACAAGAATACTGTTGTTATGTCTGACTAAATATCAATTAAGTTACATTAAGTGTTGGTCATCAACAATCACCACATTTTGACCTCAACGTTTTAAAGTTAAAATACTGTACAGATTTTAATTGCTAATAGCTAGAGTGAAAATTAACATGTGGGTGAAATTTAAAAGGTAGAGGCCGCAACGTAACAGTATGTTTTTAGCCTTTAAATACACACGAGGGGAATTAAAGTCCCCTACTTTACTAGTACTTTCCACTTCTTTTGTCACCGGTTTTTTTTTTTGAGTAAAGTTCTGAAGTTTATTTCGAAGGAACATCTTAATAGGTATCAATGTTCTAATATATCACTAGGTAAATAAGACTATGTCAAGTTTGTGATTTTGAAGATGATGTAAGATATATGCAATTCGATAATTTAGGTTAATATAATAGGTTAATCATGGAAAAGAGAATATAATTATATCTTTTTACAAAAAATAATATTGAGAGCTACTTTATAGTAGTAGTAAACTGAATTTTAAGTATTATACTTATTATACATATAATGTAGTAAGTATATCATAACGCTTGACCCTAGTAGCAAGCACAAATATAAATAAAACGGTGAAATACGATGATTTTCAATTGACATTCCTGGCAAAATACCACATCACATACAACAATAAACAAAAAACTAGATTCGTGGCGGAATTTTTTCAAAACGTACGTTTTTACAAACGTTTAAGGTAGTTTTAAACTGAAAAATGAAATGATTGATCATATGAGATCTATCTTTGTTATTGGTTTGCGAAGTAACGAAGACAGATTTGCTCGGTCGAAATAAAATACAAAAGTTTTTTTTTTCAAAAATAACGTGCATTTCATTTAGTGGAATGTGTTGTATCAATCAGCACAGGTATAACCAGGATCTGTAATTAATTGGCATCCAATTAGGTTATTTATATGATGCCACAGTATTTATCAAAAATGATAGTTGAAAAGAAAAAAAACATTTATAAATAATGCAAGCTGTTATATACAGGATTACTATTATAATTATTCAGTTGAGTATCAACGACATTTCGATTTCAAGCTTCATATTTTAAGTAATTTGGTACAGATTAGTAAACTTTACTCGTTGAGAATTTTTTAATGTAAGTTACAAGTCTAATATAGTTTATGGAATCAAATTATAGGTCTAAATGAAGTGAACAGTTGTTTCAAGCCCAATGAAACAATTGCTTACTTTGAAGACACGAAAGTAGGCTATTATAAGTTTATTTTTATTTCTAGTATTTATATTGTGTCCGTCACTATGTTTGGAATATCAATTAATATTCTGCCTAATGTATAAAAATGTAAGAACAAATATATTATGGCGGTACCGTTACTTATTTTATTTAAAAAATTCCTAAAGGGGTATTCCCAAGTAGGTCTTGATTGCTTTGTCCGAGATTTAACGTTTTGTTTATAAATTAAATAAGCAGCATTCAGTATATTCAATCTTTGAAGTAACAATTTAAAACGCTGAATGACAATCTTTTCAGATTTATACTGACTCTTACTTTGCGTACCCTATGATACAATCGGTAGAACAAGCACTTAACTACAGTAAGAGTCCGGTGTATTTGTATCAACTAAGTTATCGAGGAATGAACAGTTTTTCGCAGATTTTCGGTGACGCTGACGGAAATTATGGTAAGTAATTTTCATAAAAATCAATAATATAAAAAATCTTATTTAATACATGTATGAATGCTGAATATTAATTTTTAGGTGTATGCCATGCCGACGAACTAATGTATTTGTTCCCTATACATTTCTTGAAGAATAGTTTTTCAGAAGAGGATAATAAAATAAGCGACCTCTTTGTCACTATTTGGACCAATTTTGCTACTACGGGGTAAGCTATATATTAATGTCGTATTTCGTATCGTGTTCGTCGGATAACACAATCAGTTTGTGTTGAAAGCTTCTAGATATTTATAAATAGCCATATATTTTTAAATAAAACATTAATTGCCTCGTGCCTTTATTGCATTGCGATTAATCAATAAACCTTTGATGCTACATTTTCATATTTCATTTCACAAGATATCGAAACAATAACGCAATGCGATGGCGAGCGACGTAATAAAGGTTTATTAAAGTTGTTTCACATCATACGTACGTTTTTGTATTGATTACCTTTGTACGCAGGAATCCGAACAAACCAAATGAAATTCCTTTGAAATGGACCCCGGCTACGAGCAGTACGAATATGGAATTTCTGGATATAGGGAATAAAATTGCTATGAAACAAAATCTGGCATCGCGGTCTAGACTCTGGGATACATTACCGCTTTGGCATAACATAAGACAAAGTAGAATAATTGATGAGTTGTAGCGTAGCCTGCAAGAAATATGAGTATGTAATATACAAAAATTCTAATTTTATAAATTTATATTCACGTTCTGAATACATACATTCATATTAATAATAGACCTGTTTCCCGCGTTCCTGAGATAAATTAGATTTTTGATTTATAAAATCAAAAGTTTTGTGCTGATTTTTACAGATGGAGATTTTTCACCAAATTATCATTAAAAGTAGAAAGTACTTATCAAATTTGATGTTTGTAATAATTGACGATGTTGCCGTCATATAGCCTATATTATTTTAAAAAGATATAGTTTTGAGCCTATTGGCAAAAAAATATACAAAACTTTATATAATAATGTAGATGTAATTTGGGGACAAACGAACAGAGCATGGAAAAGGGGAAAATATAGATATATTTGATTTCCACACCAGAACCACATTTTGTTGCGTATAACTTTGAGTGTAACTTTGAATATTATTGCATTATATTTATTTGGACACATTCAAATAAAATAAAAATAATAGAAAAAAGTAATAAGAATCATATAAAAATATTTGTTAAGCAAGAAATACCGTAGAGGTAATCAAAATTATACAGTTTTTTTTATTTTTTTTTTCATTAATCTCTAACTTTAAGAACTCCTTTTATTAGTATTATTAATTACTAAGGGCGGCTTTAATCAAGGAAAAAATCACAATTGTCATAAATCCCACTGTAAGGCACTTTTTAACAACAGTTCTTACAGGCCCGTTTGGAGCTGCAAGCACACCATTTTACGACAATCATGCAAAGGTCATAGCATAAGCAGGGATAACTTCAAAAACCTTTTTTTTTAAATCTGAAAACGCAACACGACACAATTTTATTTAGTAATTTACATCATCGTTGCAGACGCATAACTGACTACTAGGAAATTACCAAAAAGGAGACACGAAAATTTCTGCGCAAACTGAAGTTTTAAATGAAAATCGTCTGGGTGACGTACCACATAGAACGTCAGTGGTTAAGGGTTAATTCATGGTACACTGCATCATATCAAAGCGAAAATCAAATTTTCTGCATGTATAAAAAGATCCATTGTTTTGAAGATACAATGAAAACTAAATAATTGTACTTCCTATTATTATATAATTTTCATTGTATTGGATGGAATGCAATTGTAAATAAAACAATATTCATAAATTAATATTTGATATATTTTGATAACACAATGAATTTGCAATTCCGACTTAATTAACATATTTTAGTTACATATTTTACTTATTACAGCGAAATTATTATTTCATCGATGTTTCATTCAAATTAAAATCAAACTTAATTGGAAATATTGGTATTTCACTGTTATTCCTATTGCTATTTTATAGTGAACGCACTCAACATGACGGAAATATTTATATAATAATATGATAACAAAGAAAATTGTTATATTTGTCTTATTATTTAAATAGTCTTAACAAGAAAAATATTAATCTAATTTATGTTTACTTATAATAAAAAAATCTTAAAACTGAAAATGAACATGAGTTTTAATTCCAGAAGATATATAAAGTATGGATTAAAAGTTTTAATGCGTGGAAATAGATGATTTTCTTCAGGCGCGTTTGAAATATATAAATGTCAAATGTATAAATCAACCCCAAACCCTTACATTTTGATCCCAGGAGCAACTAGCAAGAGCTATACCGCTGGGTGCTACAGAAATTGACGTCACTCTGTTCTCATGAGCAGTTAGCTGACCTGCGACATAATTAATAAATAATTATTATGGTTACTATTATAAGGAGCATTCATCCCATTACATGTATAATGCTATATGTACATCAGTCAGATATATTTATTTTTTTAACATTTTAGTGGTGAAAAAGGTGATATAATATTTTAATATTGACACGGTAACCAGAAAACAATAATGACGCGAGCAAAGTCGCGGTTAATGGAACTATATATCACAGTTGATTGGCTACATTAATGAAATATGTTTCTGATATTCTAAAAGTTATTTAATTAATGCAAAGCGTAGAACTAATCGAAGTTCAACCTGACGCGTTTCTAATAACTATAAAAGCACTTGACAGCTTCGAGTGATTTTGTGCACGCTCGAAGTTAGATTTACAGCAATACTGGATATTAGAGATAAACAATGATAGCACCAACTAATAATAATATACCGTAAAATGGGGGGAATTGAAATCACGATGAAAATCGGGAATAATACATGATTTTTCGACGTTGACTAATATCACTACTACAGTTTCAGTACCATGTACGATTTCATTCTTATATTTTAGAAGTATATGTTTTTCATTATTTGATAATACCAAATTCTTAAACCTTCAACAACAGTCGTTAACACAGTGTCAAAGTCGAGGCATCATAGCACCCATTTTTGTAGCCTCCTCTTACTTCGCTGTAACTAAATATTGTTTTGATTTTCGATTTAAGTAAAAAACTCTTTAGTTAATTTAGTTCAAAGAGTAGCTATTAAATATAAAGGCATGTATACAACTATAACTTTTGGATCTTTAAATAAGAGAATACATTGGAGTTTTTTCTCATAAGTTTTGGTGGGAAACGGGAACAGTAATATGTAGTATAGAAACAACTGAGTGAATAAAACCAAATTTCTTATTAGGGTTGTCACATACGATGCGTTCTTGATTTGGTACTAGAAGCTCCATGTTTAAAAATGCTTATCTTAGCCTGCTTCCCGATTGTACCCAGTCTCGTCCCTATTGACCTCAAGTTGTTTTAGGTGATTATGGATTGAACACATTTAAGTGTTTTTAAAGAAAATGTAGGTAAGTATTAAAAAAGTGCGCAATCTAATGCTCCATCACCGGGAAAAAGTTAAATATCCTGTTATTTTCATTATTGAAATGAAGCTAAAATTAGATTAAAATTTAGAAATCGTTCCGATGCCCCCCGTTTTACGGTATTTAAGCACAAAACTAAACTTAATCTACATACACACAACTGAAGTTCTTAGGTGAGTACTGCGGTGAGCCTAACTCGATGTCTTGTCCGTCTGGAATGGTTGAGGCATTGTATTTTTTTTTATTGCCGAGCGTACCTATCGACTCAATTACGATACTAGCTAGATGTCGTAAAAATGAATTCCATTTAGTTTTAATCGGAAGCCAGAATGTAGCTATCTCTCAAAATATAATATCTACACTACAGGTGAAGTTAAATAAAAGCTTTTAATCTAGATTCTCACAATAAACCATTGCTAATACCTGTATGAACTACTTTCATTGTATCCCAAGAGTGAACGGTATTGTCATCTGAACCAGCAAGGAGATAACGGCCGCTGACAGACAGACCTGTTAATAAATAGAAATAAACTGTGTACTATTTTATTTAACATAATTATTATCATAATGGAAATTACATAGTTTTTATTTATTTATATATTACAAATACAAGTTCTGACCCTTATGCTAAAAGTACAATTAGTGTTATTACAGAATTACGTTCAGCAAAATGTTGATTCATTGATATGACATTAGGATACTCTGTTTCGTAGATATTAGGTTGCCTTCGCTCTAGATGAACAAATACTGTTTAACAATTATTTTGAAATATACATAGATAGTAACAAAATTACAGCAAAGTTAATAAATACCATAACATACTTTAATAATAAAAAAAAAACTAAACTTAAAACTAACATATGTGTGAGTGAGTATGTAAGTAGGTTTCAATTTGCTTATTTATTTACAACTAGTCGAACCGCCTTCGCTTCGCTTCGGGTGTTTAAAATGAAAAAGATAATTGTAGCGCAATCGAAATAACGAAGTAACCCTTGTATCCCACTGAAACTGTACTTTTTTCTGGGATAAAAAGTATGTCGTGTGATAATTCAGATTACAATCTACGTGTACACAAAATTCCGTTCCATCTATTTTGGTATGTGAATAAATCTTTTTTCCCACGGGAACTGTACTTTTTTCGGGATAAATATTATCTCATGTGATAACCCAGACTACAAACTATAAAATAATGTCCAAATTGCAAAATTGCCACTGTGTTACACTTAATTGGCCATATCTTTTTAATTATCATAAATATGGCAACACCAAATAGCCAATGTTACCCGGAAAGTATGTAGCTTTCGATCGGCGAAAGAATTATCAAAATCGGTTTAGTACTTTCTAAGGTAATCCACAATTTACAAATGCCACTTAAATGGCCATATCTTTTAATTATTTTGAATATGGCAACACCACATAGCCATTGTTACCCGAAAAGATCGTTGCTTTTGATCGGCAAAAGAATTGTCAAAATTTATCCAGTAGTTTCAGAGCCTATTCTAAACAAACAAAAAACAAACATACAAATATACAAATAATCAAATTTTACCTCTATATATAGTATAGATATAGAAGTAATAAATTAATTTTATATTTTTTTCCTGAATAAACGCAATTTTAAATCATCTTGATAATATTTGATGTGAATAAGTGTTATTTAGTAATAGGGAGGACAGCCGTACACAGTATAATTTAGTAGTAGGAAGGAAGAACAATCGTGTACAGTGTAATTAATAAAAACAGTTGTAATAGTTGTAAATAGTGTTATTTAATTATTTAGTAAAAGGGAGAATAGCCTTATACAGCGTTATTCAATTGTAGAAAGGACCGTCGTACACAGTGTTATTTAGTAATAGGGAGGACAGCTAATTATAATATTGATTAGTAATACAGAAAATCTTAATATCTTATTAATATTAATATTCAGTTACAGGGATGTCACCCGCTATTGCTTGGAAATAAAAAAAAGATTTCTAACGACTTATTAGCAATTTAATTTACATTTTGCTTTTTCGCTAACTATAATATTAATTTAATTCATAATCATCACAACCTGTTAATTGCCCATTGCTGAGTCAGGTCTCCTGTTCAGGATGACGATCGATTAGACCACAGTGCACCACGTAACTTTAAGGAAATCTTTGGAGTACTGGTTCCCTCACGATGTTTTCTATTATCTACCGTATTTGCTTAAAAAGCAAGTGATATTATTATCAATCGAACTCAGATCTCCCGAGTAAGTTTTCTATTCTTAACAACACAAACTGCTCGGCTAAATTTCTAAAGTATATAATTATTCCCGTGTAAGTGCAATATAGCTCCTGTATACTTATTCATATTACTTAATATAAAGTATAATCACGTCTTCAAATTACACGGTCCTTTGATGCGGACGGACAAAACCCAAAACGGTTCATCCAATTTCAATGAAAAATCACTAATCATTATGTTATTCTGTTAAATAATCGCTTACGATTTCGAGGGGCGGTAATCTAAAGACTCTCTTTTAATACTGTGAAAAATTGGCGAAGATTTATTTTATTAAGGGCTCGTTCGCATAGCAACGAGTCTTGAAAACATAATCCACTTAGCTATACTTGTTTATTGGATTTTGTATTATATTTCAAAATTAGATCTCAATGGTTATAATGACTTGTTGAGAAATTTTGATGACTAGCCGACCCGTCTTGGCTTCGCCCGCCTGCAATTTACCACGCAAAAATTTTTCCTCTATTTTTTTAAAATAAAAGTGGCCGCAATTACTCCCTATTACATTAGCTATCTGCCAATGATAGTCCCGTTCAAATCAGTCCAACCGATCCAGAGAATAACCGGAAAAAAAAATTAAAATTCTGTTTTGGTATATGTATACTGTGTACAGTACATTTAGTAAAAGCCGTTATTTTATTATTATATACAGACACTCCAATTTAAAAATATTTTGCCAGTAGATAACACAAACGAATACAGACAAAGAACAATTAAAATATAAAAATAAAGAAGGTGGGACTAAGAAAGAAGAGGCAGAAAAAGTTAAAATTGATCTCCATTAGAACTCTCAACTCGTGAGTGTCAGTGTGCTGGCTTTTTTCGACGATGACCATGACTAAGATTAAATACGTACTAGCTGATCCCTCGTTTCACTGAGGTATGATCAAATGTCCCAGTCTTCGAGCAATGTGTGTCACCAGTGATGACATATGGCTCTGAGACGTGGTCGCTCACTCAGGGTATCGTGCACCGG
>JAOPUB010035127.1:0-10618 GCA_027564055.1 Neptis clinioides
ATGTAGACTGGCTGATATCCTCCAACAGTTCCAGGTCTACAAAATCAATAAATGTTAATGACAAAAAAGAACAGAAAGCACCAGTAATGGACATGGAATTAGTAGTAGAGGAAAATAATATAAAAAATATTACTTTGACATAAAGTTATCTGATCCCTGAAATTTGATGATTTACATACTTTCAATTAATTAATATAAATTGAATTAAACTATTTTTTTTTACGGAAACAAGAGACAAACGAGCAGACGGCCCATCCAATGGTAAGCGGACACCGTCGCCCATAGACATCGCTTAAATATAAGATAGACACTTGTCAAGACAAGTGCGTCTTGCCTGGAAGGGAGAAGGGAGAGAATAATGCTATGGCTAAGTGTAAGCTCAGAATCCACCAGAACTATAACATCAATGGGATGGGAAGGGGAAGTGTAAATGGCCCACATGTGGCTAAATAATAAATAAATATATAATTTAATTACAACTTTTTAAAAACTTGCCAACTTCGCTCAAGTACTAGAATTGTTATAGTTATCAGCGTCCGAAATTGAAATATAAAAACCTTGCAGTTGAACTAGGTACCTATAATTATTGTTAGTCATATAACGTATACGGATATCGTTAATTACGGAATATATTAATAATTTATGATATTCATTTATCTAGTGTTGTTATATGGCACCTACGTTGTGCTGGTGTAATTGCTTAATGTATTGTGGGCACATGAGTTTATTATCTATCTCAGCGATAGTGGGTTTGCAATCAAAGTGTTGTGTAGGCTGTACATGTTTACAAGTAGTCGATTTACAATTAAGTTTCACACTTCAGAAAAGATAGATATTAATTATGCTATTCTGATCCTTCATATTATCTATAGAGATAGATAAAACAGAAGTGTTAGTTTGTAATCTTATTAATATCTATACTTAATATTATAAAGCTGAAGAGTTTGTTTGTATGGACACGCTAATCTTAAGAACTTCTGGTTCAGAATGAAACATTTTTTTGTGTTGTATAGTCTTTTTAAGGAGGAAGGCTATAAAACATCACACTAGGATCCATAGGAGTGGAGTATGAACGAACAAAGTGGCGCGGGTCTGCTAGTGTATTATAAATGTGAAAGTTGGATAGTAATAAAATATGTTAACTGATGTAAACTTATTTTGTTGAAAATTAAGTGTTTCTTTGATAAATCTTACACGTGGCAAATTGTACACGTGTGGAGCTGGGTCGGGTCCACTAATATCAGAATAAAAGTTCTATACTAAATCCATAATAAATACAATACGTGTTAAAATTATTGTCTCTTTTTCTATCGATTAATCTTTGAGATGATGTTTTGTCACTGTCAGCCAGATTACTTTATTTTGAACAAGCCAACGCGCCCCGGCTACGTCTTGGTGCAATTTGCATTGCAATGCATTACTATAAAACAGATCCCAAATTCTTTTCCCTCAGTTACTCCCTATAACATCTGCTATCTGCCAGTGAGAGTCCTGTTCATATCAGGCCAGCCGTTCCAAACATTAGACGTAAAATACAGACAGATATACAAAAATTTATAAATGCTGTTATTTTAATATTACAAACAGACACTCCAATTTATTTACATTATGTATTAATAAAAAAAAGGGTTACATACGAATAAAATAAATTATGTAATCTAGGCAATAGTTTTCGTAGCAGATGTTTAACAAATGTTATACACAAACTGGTTATCCAAAAACCATGGTTTAGAGATATATACTTCGTAATAGGATCGAATAATTCATATCGGACAAAGATGAGTAATTTATACTTTAATATAAAAGATATAAATTAAATGTAGTCTCTGTGTCCACAAGGATATATAGTTTATAAATCAATAAAATATTTATATATTTAGAGCTCTTGTCTCATGATGGACGGATGCCCGGAACTGGACATAACTGCGTTATCAGCGGACACGGACAAGGCGATATAGGACACAACGGTCCGACTCATCCTACGACACTATGCGGTGTTCCTACAATACAAATAACTTCTCCACACAAGAAAAATGATACCCGTACAAAGTATACATCGGCGCTGCGCGGCATAGATTATATTTTAATCCGTGTATTTTCATTATTGTATAGCGCCATCTAGTTTTATGAATAAGAATTAAACTAAGATCGGATGCTCATAAGTAAATAAAATTTTATTGTAATATATGGAATAATAAATATTTAATTGAAGATTTATAGTTTATTATTAATAATTATTTAAATATTATATTTTGGTAAACATTACTGAACTATTTAATATGACCTATCATTCTTTTTCATTATATTATAAATTTTAAAATATTAATAGAAATTATAATTGTAAGAATTAATAAAATAAGATGGTATGACATCGGAACCCAGGCTAGGTTAGGAATAAGTTCTGTCAGTATTGATTCCATGTTTAAAATTTAAGCTAGTAAGTTGTTTAATATATAAAACTAAAGCTTTATATAATCATTAATCTGAAATCAAGCTGAAGTTTCAATAACTGGAAGGTAGACTATACCTTCCAAGTTATTGGAATTGTTACGTTTTTCCTTATTTAACCCAAGATAAACAAACAGGAATCGATCACATATCCAGGACAATTCGAAACACTCGCATTACTTCTGGTATTTCGGTTAAAAAGTATGAATTTGTCTAATTGTTACAATCCATCGTTGTTGTTTACTGTTTGGGTAAAGTAAATAAAAACGGAATCAATATATCCTTGAAATAGAGAAATATTTTTTTAAATCGGTTCATAAAGGACGAAATTGCGAGATAAGAAACATAAAAATAATGAAAACTGTGTATCTCATTATTTAGATTTTTTTGAGGTTGGTTGAATAGTCTGTAAAATGCGAGTATTTAAAACCAGATATTGAAAAATTATTGTTGAGCTGCGGCTTTTTTATAGATTTATAACAAAAGTCCATTTTTCTAATTTTTTACTTTTATTTGCTGTTAGACTGCTGTATATCAATTTTCATAATTGTGGATAAACTAGAAGTAACCCGTAGGTTTTGATTGTTCGATAAGTTCTCCTTATTCAGGATAGTGATAATAAAAATTGTAAAATAACATATTTTTTTATTAAATTTGGGGTCTTTATATATAAGTAGCATTTTATACCTATTCATAGACAAGACCAGCCAGTATACCTATTTTGTTTTAGCGAACTCATTTTTTTTCTAAATTAATTTTAGCCTAGTGTCAGTGAAAGTCCTGTTAAAATATGTATTGCCGTTTTAAGCCGACAAATGGAAAAAATAAAAAAAATATTTTTATATAAAAATATATACTTTCATTGCAATTTTACTACTTTTAACTATAGAAAAGTAGTAAAATTGCAATTACAAACAGACAATTTAAATTAATTTATTAGTATAGATTAAATGTACTATTAAAAATAGTAATTTGAGTACCCATAAAGTGCTTCGTCCACGTTACTACGAACAAGTGAATTACCCAACCCAACACAGAACTCAGCGAAATTTAACCCTATATCCGTTACTTATTAGCTTACGTAACTACACGTTTACTTTCTTCATATCCTGGATGTCTGTCATTTTATATTACACTCAGCTTACTTTATCTATACTATTATGAAAGGGAAATCCACTCACTCACTTATCACTACATCTGTTAATAAATAAAATTATAGCTCGCGTCACGTCAGAATAAGTATGACCTTGATTGCGCATAAGTCATAATTAGGGTCTTTTTAGAGGGGCGCGGGGGCCACACTAGTGAGGTACACGCGATTGGTTTCGGAAGTTTTAGTTTCCTGTTGCTATTTGTCAAAATAGTGAACGTCACGGATGCAATATCCAATGCAGTCGGACAGTAGACTCAGAATGCGCAATGTTTCCCACTATTTTTTATCAAACCTAAAGTTATGTGGCGATTGCTATACCATATCAAATATTATATTGAATCAATAGAGACCATTTTATATTTGGGTAAAAAAAAACTAAACGGAAAATACTAAATTTATCCCGTGAAGGTACGGGATAGAATAATATTCCCCTTTGCCGCTGGAAGAGCATCCCGTAAGAGGCGAGCAACACAGCACTCCTTGCAACCACTAGCATGAGAATGCGACCCCAAAATGTCCAGACTTAGCAATCCCATTGATCCTGCGTTTGTAGTAAATTCTGGGCTCATTCATAGTCCTCTGAATACGTAGCATTCTTCTCTTAATTTCCCCTTACTCGCCTTTTTTTTCGAGGTGGCAATACACCGGCCAGTGTCTCTCGCTTGTATTGCCGATCTCCATGGGCAACGATGGCCACTAATTATCAGCTCTGTTCGGCTGTCTGTCTGTTTGCTCGTTTACAACCATAAATAAAACAAATAATTTATTTTTATAGTTCTTCTTAGGTACTCATGGGGGTATGAAGCGGAAATTATTATTAAATAATACTTATATTTACAAGAACGAGAATTTTAAGGCTTCAGGCGCATGTGCTTATTATTAAGACCACAACTCTCGCCTATACTACTTGATCTTGCTATCTAATATTTAACTAACCTAACATTTAACCAAGATTCGAAGAGAAACACTTGACTGTGATTAGCTTATATTTACTCAACGAAATTACAAGTCAAACTGATTTAACAGTATTGCTAGCATACATACAATTATTAATGAAAAAAAAGTAATCAATTAAATGAATACGTAATACAAAACAAACTATAGAATTGATCTTAAATCGTAGATAGCGAAGAGTGGGGAGCAGAGAGCACCGATTTTCATAAAGTCATTAACAACGCGGACTCACTGCGGTTCACCGCTGGTTTATAGTCCGTATAATATGATTTTTACCAAACTAACCGCAGAGTTTTCTAATTCCAACTGAACAGCAATACTTTGCGTAAAAAAATTGTATATTTCGTGCTGAGAATCTACCAAATTCCGATAATTTCTTTAAATGTGAGATAGTACTGTTTTCTCGTAAATTTAAAAGGCTAGTATCATATTCTCAACGATGAAAATATTATCAAATGTCTATACAAATTTACTTTAAAAAACCTAAAAAAAATTATTTTCATAGAGATGTCTGAACAAAAAGGAATATGTAAAACTAGCGGAAGTTATTAAAACGCATCTAAAAATCTTTTACAATATTTTATTTAATATATTTCGTATGATTTATTTAATTACACGTCCTAGCGTCCCAGCTTAAATTAATCATACAATATTTAATTCTCAATACATTCTTGCTACATAAAAATATTCAGGCACTTACATCAATAAACATATTTTATTATTATCCCAGAGGAATTCTGAATTTTTCTGTGATAGAAAGTAGTGTTTATCCATATTTATGTGTATGAAAAATGATTGAAATCCGCTCCGCCTTTTTTAGCGTGATTGAGAAACAAACATCTTAACGTACAGATACACAAACTTTCATATTTATAATAATATTAGTAAGAATAATCATATTTAAATTAATTGTTATTGGTTTTGTTCACACAATGTACTAATCGTTATTTTATGACTAAATTACACATTTTCCTTATAAATTGTAACCTATTTGTTATTCTAATGTAACAGCTATATTACTGCAAAATTTCATCAAAATCCGTTCAGTAGTTTTAGCGTGAAAGTGCAAAAAACATCCATCTATCATAACAAACTTTAGCATTTATAATATTAGTACACGTATTAGTATGAAGTTTGACATGATTAAGTTTCAGTAGTAGAATTTATAAAGAACAAAACCATGTAGGTATTATGAAATACTCGTTTCTTATATATTAAGGAGCTATTAAACAATTAATGAATAACCCTGATTACACACATTTCAAATTTAATAACAAATGGCGATTGTAACGTTACACCCTACACGAGTATGATAAAGTACATTGTTTCATTTATTGTGTAAATTATGTTAGTAATCAATCAAATATTAATTCAAACTAATCATAAAAAAATTAAAATATTATGAAATGAAACCATGGGTTTTATAACATGAAGCCGACCCATCCCGGATTCGCCCGGGTGCAATTTATCTCGCATTAGTATGAACTACCATGCTGCTGCTACTGCAATGTTATTCCCATAACATCAGCTATTTGTCAGTGAAAGTCCCGTTCAAATTGGTCCAGCCGTTCCAGATATTAGCCGGAACAAACTGACAGACAGACAAACATTTTTTTAAATTCTATTTTGGCATATATATCGGTGTACACATCCCATCCGGGTTGTTTTAAAATTACAAACGTATACTCCAATTTTATTTATATTTCACGCTCAGCCTCATGCAACCTTTCCACCAGAGATGTGCAAAGAACACCTGATTAACCTATCCTCGCTCAGAGTGACTTAATAAACATACCTATCGCTAAGCATCCTCGCACATCTCAGTGAAAACGCAGGCTTAAACTCCTAGAGCTTTAACAATGTCGCTGGCGGTAACCGTTGTCATGGTGACCAAAGCAAGTGTGACGCAACGTCACAAACCTAGTCGACTCCACCATCATACACAGTCGTATATAATTTTAAAAAATATTATTCAGTTATCATAAAGTCGAAACCAAAAATAGAATTTTACTTCATAATTCAAAAATATGCATGTAAATCCTTCGAACATACTAACAAACATTACCTCTTTATCATAATAGTTAAGAAGTACCTACTCGTGTTGTCCAAAGGTAATCAAAGGAGTCTGTCTTGATATGTTTGTCAAACAGCACCAGACCTCGACCTCAGCCTCCGGATGTGACGAATCGAACCGGATGCACGCCCGTGACCGGAAGACCCCCTTTCATCTTAAAATGGCCATAACGAATTTGTTTATAGGAGGAATTTTTCTAAACGACTGCACTCTAAATATTTTGTCAAGTTATGGCGTCACGAAGCGAACTTTTTTGGTGCACTTTTTCATATCCCCTTGTAAAATTATCACGAGAGATATTTGATACCCGTTGCGTAGGTACTGTTTCAGTCAATAAACTTGGAAAGAATTTTTAGGTCTCTTAGTGCTTTAAGCTTAAAAAAGAAATATTTTTTTTATTACCTACCTGCGTTAGATTTGATGATGATAAAATATTAAAACTAGAGATAGACTTACTGCTGAAATTAACAAAATTAGATATACGTCCTTGAGCCATTTACTATCATATGGTATTAACTAACAACATACTACCAGAACGAAAATTATGTTTATCAAGTAGAATTAAAACACATAAAATAATATACGGTACATCCCAGGCCTGGTCCTTCTCCCACCCCGTTAATGCTATGATACTATTGGGTTCTTAGCTCACATTCAGTTTCTACTGAAACCGTGGCATTCTCTTCTTCATTCCCCTTTCTCACTCTTTTTTCATGGTGGCAACGCTTCGGCAAGGCACTTTTATCGCTTGTATTGTAGCCACTTACCAGTAGGAGTCCCGTAGGCTCGACTGCCCTTAAATGCCATAAAAAACATGACATTGGAGTCAGAAATAAGCTATAGTTTTATAGATTTGAAAAATATTATTATTTCGTTGTTCCAGGTAAACTGTACGCATCGCTCGGCAAGCGCGGCGGCAGAGTGATCGGCAGCGACCTGCAGAGCGGCTCCGCGTCGTTCCGCGTGCGCGCGCTGCTGCCCGTCGCTGAGAGCTTCAGGTTCGCGCTGGAGCTGCGCACGCACACCTCCGGCCTGGCCGCGCCGCAGATGATGTTCAGTCATTGGGAAGTAATAGAATATGTTTGTCTACTTCATTAAATTTTTTATTATTTAATTCGTTCAAGAAAAGAGACTTCTGAAATTAAATGTTGTACTAAAAGTTCCTTTGATGATGCCACATCTCATTACATTACACATACCTTCTATTAATTAATAGAAGTCTATATATAGAAATAATAGTCTATACAGACCGACATTATGACGGCTAGACTACTATAAAATTCCTCCTGGGGGTTATCCTTTAGACTCCGGCTCTAGACTACTCGTGATGAGTAATGATTTCTGTTTTATTTGGTTAGTTTTTATCTTTGTGTTGGCACACCGATGATCGCACGATATTTTGCGCCAATTTAAAATGTACCTTTAAAAATCAATGCTATCAACGTTCACTCAAATCAGTGTTGTCAGTATATTAATTAACAATTCTCAAATAACTCGCGACGAATCAATAAATTCTAAAAAGAATTGTATCTTCATTAAAAAAGAGTTACAGTAATAAATGAGTATTACAATAATCAAATAAAATGTAGTACACGATGTTAATTGTTATTTAGTGCACAATATTAAATTAAATTGTATTTTTTTTTATTTTAATAAAAATTATCAATTATCATTAAATTATTTATACTCATTGTCTACCATTTTTTTAAATATTGGTATTGTAAACTAGAAATATATCTGTTTTGATCATAGATGATGTAATTTAAAATTTTAATATTAGTATATTGGTTAATGAGCGTCTGCTAAGCTATATATTTCTTGTTATATAAGATTTTGCTATTAAATAGAGGAGTCATAAGTTTTTATTACCTTTGAGATCAATAAACACTTTGCATCCATCACATTTGACATAATTTTTCTTAAATTTTAGGTAATCGACATAGACCCCTTCTGGAGACCAAGAACAGAAGAAGAATACCTACACTGGGGAGAAAAATGGGATGGAGTGAACAGAGCCAAGGCCTACATGGACTCCGTGAGGACCAGGAAAGGACTCGCTACAGACAAACAACTTGTACAACACGCTGAGAAACAAAGAACTTTATCTAAAAAGAAGTAAAATGTAATAAATATTTGTTACTCATACCGCCCCTCTGTATCTATTATTCCTATTTTGTTAAATCAAAAGTTTACTAATCGTTTACTTCTACAAGCTGTTAACTAATGATATAAACATTGTATTGCCAACATTATACTTTACGTATTGAATAAAAAATATTTAATAATTGGTATTTTTTTTTGAAACGACATTTACATTTAAAAAATATCTATATCGGTGATGCTCCGAAATTTGGTTAACGTTTCACCTAATTTTGAAAATATATTTAGCCGATAATCAGTAAACTTTTAATTCTATGCGATGGGCATAACATCAATTTAATTGCATCTAAAAAGGCTTGTCAATGAACTTAATATTTAAAGAGAAAATTGTGATTTTTTTAAATCTGATTCTGACGAGATAAATGGTGTCGTTTAACAGAATTCTTATGTCAACTCACATAAAAAGGTCATCGAAAATGTTTAAAATAAAATAAGTCATATTTCTTATACATTTCCGCTGTCCTTGTTCCTTTATTAGGTACTTTGCTATTGCTAAAACAGCGAATCATCAAAAATATGCTATCAAAGGATAATTTTTTCCAATTTCCTTTACCAGTAGTTCAGACTTTTATGCCATTACCTCTCGTCGTGTTTACTTCTTGATATCGATGCTATATTTTATCTCAATTATACTTTTTTACTTACAATAACGCGATGGATTATTATTATAAGTTAAATCGTAACGTTAAAGGTTAACAATGATGTTTGCTATTGCAAAAGAGTTTAAATCAAATTATTCTTATATAATTATAATTGGAGTAGCGTTATTTAAAACAGAGAGCGTTATTATGACATGAATCTAAATGAGTGAATTAAAAAAAAATTAGCGATCTTCTTCAGCGAGTGGATCCGCGCGCGTTGACCGAGAAATGCGGTTGAAAATATAGTACTTTATTACTAAATCATACGTGAGTTATACCGTATCATTAAACCTTAAAATGTTTAATTACCACGTTAGTTTCTATAATATTTTCGATTTGTTGTTCAAAGATGTTGGATGACTGATTAGAAATAAATTCGAAATTTGAATTATTTAATCACAAATATCAATTTGGATTCGTTTTTTTATCCACAACCCATAGATTATGGATTGAGATTGATTAGTAATTTCGCCTGTTCGACCACCGGTCACATAATTCTATTCTTTTAGAATTTCCAGGAATTACTGTTCAAGGAAACTGAAGTTTAACCTGCATAAAAAAATACGTCATACAATGCAGATCTTGCTCGTTCTGGATACATTCCAATTGTCTTCTCAAAAACAGAAACCTATTCTATCACAAATTCTTTTATTAGGCAATGCGGCAAAGTTCACCACTAACTTGGTTTTAGTTGACACAATATTTTAACTCTAACCAAATGAGTCGGGAAGCAAATATGCCAAGGCTGAGGGTAAACAGCCCATTCGTGACCGTGACGAAACTTGGACGTATCGATCATAAAATCAGATCGAAATCAGTTATGAGGCATAAAATAAGAAAATCTTTACGGATTTTTTGCGATGTCGATGTTACTTTTTTATCATTATACATTTTTGTATCTTAGTCTAAGCATTTCAATGCAGGTATGGTTTTTGTTTAACAATTTGTAATTTTAATACAATACAGTCAATTTTTTTTTCTTATACTGAATTTTATATTATTGTGTCAAGTTAATTTAATTAGACATCCCAATCTATATCCAGTACATTTTAAAATTATTTTTTGACATTTTCTTATTAGTGATTTCAATTACATAACAAAAATGTGTGAGACATTTCTAAATAACGTTCTTTTTAATCCTTTCTCCCCGCTCCATCTTCGTGAAAGGATTCGATATATGGCTGAAGA
>JAOPUB010035136.1:0-10617 GCA_027564055.1 Neptis clinioides
ACACTTTTTACAAACAAAACATTTCACTGCAAAAGTTGGTTTCTCTTTCAGTTTATGTTTTTTTTTGTTATTTGACTTATTACTTATTAACTTTTAAAACCAAGATAATTGTTGTTCTTGGGGAGAACAAGAATATTAGTACTTTGTAATTCTAAGTGCTAATAATCTTTTTAAGAAAAAAAAGGGGAGGGGATGCGCGTTGGCAGACTTCACACACCTTTGAGAATTTTAGTGAACTCTCCTGAGTGCAGGTTTTCTGATGATGCTTCCTTCGCCGTTATAGCAAGTGATATCTAATTTCTTAAAACGAAAAGAAAAGTCAGAGGTGTGTGCCCAAGATGGATCTCGGAGCTCCCGAGTAACGGCTGATAGTAATAATCAATCTCAATCCAAAAGCTATGAATTAAGGGTAGAAAGTAGAATCTACATTCAAATTTGTACATAAACAATTAAAACTTCGAATGTATTTTAATCTGTAATCCAAAATCTTTGAATTAAAAATCAAAAATAGATTTCAAATTTGAATTTTCTAGACATACCTATATTTGAATTTATCTACATTCAAATTTGTACATAAACGGAAGTATACCTACGTCTCTTAGTCTATAAACAATGGTCAATCGAACTATCATCGGTGAGATCAATATGGTTATCTCAACTAATGGCCTCACGATGACTTTCTATAAATTAATAACAACAATATTGCCGCCATGATTGCTCCATGTAAATGAAACAACTTCATCTTCGTCGAAATGCATGCGAGTTATTATTGAACTTGACTCTGTTATGGTTTTTTTGTAATTATCTCTTAACTTCTGTTGTTATTATCTTTTAACGTTACCATTAAAAATCTTGACGAGGTTCTTGTCAAAAATAATTTTAATAAATGTAGTATGAGAAAATTTAATCTAGTTATCAACGAGTTTTGTTTTTGCTATTGAAAAATAATCAGCTGGAAATATAAAAATCTGCTAATTCTTATTGTAATCAAAATCAGCTCGTCCCTAGGGTCCAATAATATTTCATAGACCCTTTGACTTGTCTTCAATGACTCGTGCGTATGTCGTCCAACGTGTAAGCCATTGTAATGTTTATTTATAATGTTCTAACACAAAGAACGACACCCGAAGTGCAAATTGTCATCTAGTGAAGCACTTACAATGGTTCACGCCTCGAAATTTCCGTGTAATTCTTCCTTTTATCTTTTCTTACTATTGAACCGCGCTAGCCATTTATTTCCCATTATTATCACTTTTGGGGAGTACTTGAGGCGGTGTGTTTGCTTAATATCATTCTAAATACATTATGTCACATTGTTCATTCAATTTCCATCTTTATGCCAGTACAGTAAAGTGTGAAATTATATACAATTTTTGTTTATGGTAACACCTTGTACTTAATTGTTATCGTTATTTTAAGTTACAAAGATTTAGTCGCGTGACAAGTAGCACCTTACATTTAAAGGATACCATTTATTATATTATACAAAGCAAACCTACTTAACAGTACTAATAAAAGTCATTATTCATTTTTTTTTAATAATAATAATAATATATATTTATTTAGTTCAAGATAAGTAAATTTTCTTAATTTAAATTTTACAGTTTACCAAAAAAATTTACATCTTATTCCTATATTTGTTTCTTAATTGTGGATAGTAACGGCTAAAATTAATAATCAATCTCAATTCAATTAAAATGGTTTCTAAACTCAATTTTATATTTTGAAAAAAAAAGAAATCATTTATTAGAAATAGATTCAAAATTAGAATTATTTGTGCACAAATTTGAATTTGGATACTAGTTTCTATCCAAAATCCAAATCCATAGATTTTGGATTTTGAAGTAATATGTGAAATTCAAAATTATACTTTTCAAAATATGTAAATGGATCAAATTTATAATACAGTAACATCTCCACGTCAAATAAGCTACTTTCAATGGCTCTTTTTTCTAATTCCTTGTATTACTGTATTTACTACATGAAACTAGTATTTCTTCGGAGTAATAAAAGGTAGGTTTTATCGTAACAAATAGCTTAGTAACACTTCCTCCAACACTACTATCAACTATCAAGGCCTGTATGTTATCTTGCACTAATATTTACCAAGCGTGGGCGTAAGTATCGGTCTAGCACAATCAGTTCTAACTTCTAAGCATCGTCTTGACGACAGTAAAGTGCTTATACTTCGATCTGATGACAAATTGTATAATTTGTATCTACTGACACGATTATCAAAATATTTTATATTCAATAATAGCAGCTTGTGTGGTATTTACTATTTATATAATCGCCTGCTTCCGATTATTTATGATGTAAACGATTTCGTTGAATGATTTGAAGAGACATGAATTTAAAATATTAATTTTAATGGTTTTTCTTGTTCACATTAAACCTTTTTTTATAATAAAATATAAAATACACGTTTTATGGGCTATAAAAGAAGCCACCCTTTTAAAGAGCTGTACTATACAAGTATTGTTATTTACTCAGATTAATTCTTCATTGACTTACTTCTTTTTATTTGTAAAACAAATAACGTAAAAATGTAACTGCATTAGCAAATACTTGAAGTATTTGTAACATTATTTTAACAATAAGTGAAGGATGTACCCGCCGGCGAATATAAAGAGATGGTATCTCACAATGTTTACGTACTTACAAAATCAGCGAATCCGCAATTTAAACACATCGTTATTCCAAAAGAACACAATAGTTCTCTCTATTTTAAGCATCCTTTACTAAAATAGGACCTATTAAATGGTCCGTTCATATAAATAGCCTCAGGACATTGCAATGATCAAGTTAAATTGGTCTCAATATTTCTCAATAATTGTTTTTTTTACATTATTTTTTTTTATTTGTAGTTGGTACTACGAACCTAAAAAAAAGTGAAAAAAAATCTGAATAAGAAATAAATAATAAGGAAATATAGTACATGAAATAAATATCATAAATTTATTTAAAAAAATAATAATAATAATAAATAAATAAAAAATTCAAAATCTAAACAAATTTGAATAAAAAACAATTTATACTACTACCTGAATTTTTATGCATGTGACGTCATCTGTAATGACGTCACATGCATAAATGTTCATACTGAACCGATTTAGATAACTTTTGAAAAAAAAATTATAAAAATTGAGAATCACTATCATTACGTCGGTCCAAAACATTTAAAATTTTTTTTCTATTACCTTAAAAACTACAAAACAAATTGATACGACTCTTGTTCACATCTCTACACATCCTCGCACATCATTGCTAATTAATATTTCTCATAAGAACGTGTATGGAAAACAGGCCTTAAAACCAGAAGCGTTAGATTTTTTATTTTTTTTTATTATTAGTAGTAATATAGTTGAGTGTGTCGCACGGATATATTGTTCCAGACAAAGGTATTTTTTAAAAATATTAATTTCGCTTCGCTGAGTTATATTAAAATCAAAAAGTTATATATATAAATTCTTCACTAATTGCTCTATTTATTAGTGGAAACAGCATCAAAATCTGTTCAATAGTTTTTGAATTATTAATGATTAAATTGACTGATGCAGCGTGTATTGAAAATTGCGTCCAAAAATTTGAATAAGAAAAAAAATATGTTTTGGACCAACCAATAATTTTAGGAGATTTAAAAAAATATCAAATAATCCAAAATTTAATATCCATAAACAATTTTGATAATTTTTTTTCGGAGTCTGAAAATTTCTCCTTGAAAACCTACCTATAATTTTTTTTTAATTAATTCACATTTATTACGTCAATCCCAAACAATAAAAAATCAATTTAATAAATGCCTTACATGCATCGGGTCGGCCCAAAACATTATGTATCGACGAAATTTTAAATACTTTATTGTATAAAAAAAATTGGGAGTATCCAAAAATTTTTTTCATGGAATATTTATTCGTCAAAATTCATTCATTGAATAACTTACATGCATCAGGTCGGCCGAAAACATTACTATTTTTTTTAAATAACAATTTGAATCAACGCAGGTCTAAATACTAAATTGTACAAAAAAATCGAAAATACTTTTTTTTAAATTTAATAATCAAGGTCAGTCCAAAACATTACTATTTATTTTGTTATAAATAATGTTTTAGATCAACGCAAATTAAATATTGTCTAAATTCGAAATTTGTTACTAAATTCGAAAAAATATAAAAAAAAAATATTAACCGATTTAACATTAAATAATATCATCATCTACATCTTTACCTTCATCACTGACATTTTGGAGGAGTTAAGGACGACGGACATCGCCGGGTACGCAACTACTACCACCAACTTCTTCTATTTCTATTTCTTATTATACAGGGCCAAGTACTCCTCCTTGTGGTACGCCAAAATTATTTTTCATATCTTTTAATTTATAGGTACATATTAATTTAATTACAGAATAGGTCGGTCTAAAACATTACTGCATGCAACGTTTTTTTTGGCTTTGAAGTCAAATGCATCAGGTCGGTCCAAAACATTACTATTTGTTTTGTTATAAATTAAATTTTAGATCAACGTAATTTTAAATACTATATTTTATGAAACATTATTTTGGCAAAATTAATCTATAAATGACTCACATGCGTTAGATCGGTCCAAAACAATTACTGTTTGTTTTGTTATTCATTAGGTTTTGAATCGACGTAAATTAAATATTGATTGTCTGTCCACTATATTGTAGAAAAAAAATCGAAAACGTTTAAATATCAATAGCACTATTTTGGAGTACTCAAGGACGTCTTACATCACCGAGTAAATAAGTAAATGTTTATACGTGAAGTGTTGTGGTAGCATCTGAGTGTGACAACACTCTGTAACATTTGTACCTTATTAAACATAATTATTAGTTAAAATACTCATAAATCTTTAATTCCAGATTATAATTACCGGTTTTTGAGTTAGAGACAGGTCATAAAAAAAATAATATAAACCAGTTTACACGATGTTTATGATGAAGGAAAAATCATCTTCAGTTTAGATGACTTTGCATATATAGTTGACAAGTTCAGTAATCAGTATTTTATTAGTAAATTCAATATCTCTCTCTTTCTCTATTCAACAATATACTTTCACTATTGTAATAGTTTATTTAACAGGCCCAATATGCCTCCTTAAAATTATTTTTCATATCTTTTATTTTTTATGAGATAATAAAAGTTATCTTTTAATTGAAGAACATGGTATTTTTTGTTTAATTTAATAAATAAATTAATTAAAGAAACATTGAACTAAATTCTCATTGCACTCGATTTTTTTAAATTTCTTATGATTTTTTTATGATTTATCAATCAAATGCTTTAAACTAATATAGAAAAAGAACATTTTCCTTTCTTGTGTTCTGAATATTTTTTAATTTTCGAAGCTAACATATCAGTCAGTGTATAAGTTGGATATTGATCGATATATTATGGTTTTTAAACCATTAAGAACATCATTAACAATAAATAAGATGAGGCCGAGTATGCCTTCTTGTGGTACGCCGCTATAATTCTTCCTATTTTCTGATTTAAACCTGTTTTTTTTTGTTTATTAACCAATCAAACATTAAACCAAATTGATATACTATATCAAATGCTTCATCTAGAAAAATTATACATATTCCTTTCTTAGTACAATTATTTTCTCTCTTCCAAGCTTAGATTAATTATATTCGTCAATCAGTTAGTTAGATCATTTATAGTTTACGATTGATGTAGGTATATATTCCTCAAAGTTCTCAAAGGCGTGTGAAGTCTGCCAACCCGCACTGTGCCAGCGTGGTGGACTATGGCCTTTAACCCCTCCTCGTAATGAGACCTGGCTCAGCAGTGGGAAAAACCTCATTACTATTTGTCTAAAGTCGATAATTAGAACCTTTCATATAAATAATTGCTCAGGATGATAATAAACCAATCACAGAGAAGAATTTAAGAGAAGAAAGACACGATTTAGAAGATTTACTCTAACTTTAGCAATCAACATAATTTTTGATGAAGAATTGTAGATTTCTAATTCAGTAGATGTAGAGAAATATAATTTAGAAATATTTTTAACTCTGGTTGCCTAAAGTCAATAATTGAAACCTTCACCTAACTCTTTAGTATATATAATAGTTCAGGATGATACTAATCTAATGGCAGGGAAGGATTTAAGAGATGAAAGACACGATTTAGAAGATTTACTGTAACATAATACTGTACAGCAATCAACATAATTCTTGTAATTTTTGATAGAGAAGAATTATTTTTAACTCTCGTCTATCATCAGTGGCGAATGCTGCAAAAAGAAGATAAGATGACGAGGAATCATAGTAACCTTAACAGTCATCGTCATTATTGCTATTTAGAATCATATAAGGATTCTAATCAACTCAACATTAACTAATAGTTAATTTAGAAGATTGATTGCAATTCCATGAAGAACTTCATCCTTCCTTTCTATGAATGCATTATGGGTTGATACAAAATATTTGTGTATTGCATACCCAATAATATCAACTTAGACAATTTCTTTAAAGGATCCCGTTCTGTTTGAGCAACTATAATTCTTTTTAATGATGCAAGAAGTATGTATATTGCTTCATTGTTAGCCAATGTTTCAGATACTAATTTATTTTGTTTGCTATTTATACTTAGTTCAAGTACACTCAATTCAATAGTTTGAAAGTGTTTGTATTGCGCGTGATTGTATGCGTATATAAACATAATTAGTATTTAAAAATAGGCTTAATGGTTTATTAATGAATGACAAGTGATCATTTGTAAAGCATGTATTGAAAGAATTGGCTAACGTGGATTAGATAATTTAAGAGTTTAATAGGCGAATAAATTTAAAAATTAGCTAATGATAATGTTATTTAAATTTTCCTGGAAATAACATATTGCAACAACCTCAAAGAAAGGACTTTTCAATATTTAAAAGTTATATTAGATCCAGTAGCATACATAAATAGAATAAAGAAGATTAGAATCAATATTAATACCTACAGCAACGAAGAAACGATGATTTTACGCTAATTTTTTCAAAAGAATAATAAAATCACAAGTGTTTCGAGATGTGTTAATTACACATTAAGATATGAAGCAAGAAAAAACTTAGCATAAAATAGCAACTTTATTTGCAGACCTTGGCTATGTTATATGGATTTTGATTAGAACAAGATTCTCGGTGAAGTCGTGAGTTCGTAATTTGCTCTAACAATATACGGGTCAAGTCATACGACCTCCACTTTGTCGTAAGTCCTAAGGGCATTGCAACAAAGGATTGGTTTGATCTATGCTATTTAATATATTAGAGAAGTCAGATTTAACCTCGCTGAGAAAGGTACACGTGTGTCCAGTTCAAATAATTCATCGAGAATATTTTTTACTTGACTATTTCAAATTGTTACAGTATGTGACTCATGTACAGATTTTCGTGGTCCCTTTAATATATACGTTCATTAAATTCACCTTAACTATTTGAGTTATCTATCTAATTAAACTCTTAATTGACTATTAATTAACTCAAGTTAGAGAAAACTCACTAAAATTAAAAAATAAATTAAAATAACTGTAGTCATTTAATATTAAAATATTAGCATTACACAAGGAACTATCTTGGGGCCACTTTAATTACACACTTGTCAATTGAGTAACATTATACATAATACGCCAATTATCGATTAAATAGAGAAATATAAAATAACAAGACCTTTATGAGTAAGAAGATTCACAAAACGATAAGCATAAAACTTTTCCTTTCAAAATCACTTTCTATCTTTAATCGCTGTTAAACGTTAACGTGTTAAAAATTGTCCCTCGGGCGATAATGTCAAATTATTATAAGATATTGAGTATGTTATAAAACTGGCAGACCCTAACGACTTTAAATAAACGTAGCTTAGATAATAACTTAATCACAAAAGTAATATGGGAGGTAGTTAGAAATAAGTCGTTATTCAAAATTTGTATGTAGTATATCCAAAAGCAAAAGAGAACTGTGTGAGCTGAGTGATTATTTTATAATAGTGGATTCAATTTTTATAGTTTAATTTTGCCCTTTGATGTAAGGAGTTACCCCGTTTGATGATTTACCCCTTGAGGGAACTGGTTGGAATGCAATTCCCCTCTTCCACTGGGAGAGCATCTCGTAAAAGGCGAGTAACCTAGCATCCCTCATAGGTGGTAGGGAATCTGTCCCACGGCTGGCTTGCGACCACCAGCGTGCAAATCCGACCACAAAGTGTCTCTGACATTTTCCTGTCGAGCCGCATATAGGCAAGACTTACCCTTCCTCTTCCCATCTCGTTGATGTTCTAGTGGACTCTGAGCTCACACACAGGATACACCGATAACGTAGCATTCTTCTCTTGATTCCCCTTCCTTCAAGGTGGCAACGCATCGCCAGGCGAGACTCCTATCTTGTATTTGCCATTTCTATGGACGACGATGGCCACTTACAATCAGGTGGGCCGTCGGACTAATATTGCAAAATACCGATGATGATGCTTCTTGGTAAATAAAACCACCATTAATATTAATTGCCATAATATTTTAGAAATCTTGTAGCATTAACCGTGTTTGTTTAACACGATTGAAAGTAATGCTTCTAGTATTAAAATTTAATAACCATAATTTATCATGAACTTATAATTTCACTTTCGCTACCAAAAACAGCCTTGATCATTTAACTAATTCATCGATTGGTGATTATAAATTTAAAAGTCTTCGGTTATTGATTATTGAGGCAGAATCTCTTATAGATCCAATACACAAATTTAAGTAAGCAGATGAATTAAATGCAAGTGAAGCCGTTGGCGAAAGCTTATAGCCGATAATCGTGGAAAGATTTTTATCGCTCAATGAAAGTGCGCCGATGGCGATATAAAATGATCATCATTATGGAAGCAGGGCCAGTTCACAGTTCTCATGACTTGTAATATCTAACTTTCCTTTACAAATTGTTTATCCTGACCAGGATGACTTTAAAGTAGAAAAAAAAACTGTTAAACAAGCTGTAGCTTCTAAGCAATGTTGACCAAATCTATTAAGATTACTTTAGAATATTCTCTATCTTAGAAGTAATGTTTGATAATGATTTTAAATATCACATTTAAAAAGATAATGATGAAGAGCAACATTTATTGATGGAATATGTCAAAGATGAAACTGAAAAAGAAATTATGAAATATGTGTACAATCTAGATTCAGAGTTTTGCCAGTGCTTTGTATAATGAGAAGCGTCAGTAGCTCAGTGGTTCAGGCGTTGAACTCACGAACACAATCGATAGGTAGTGAGTTCAAATCCCAGTCATTGGACTACTGGTGTCCCACTCCTAACACAATCATTCCAGCTTACTTGGAGGGGAGAACAAGAATACCAAAATGATTGCTTATGTTTGATTCATCTGACTTTGCAATAGTCTAATTAAGACGTTGATTCTTGTTCAGGAGGTCTTCGCTCCTGACATTTCCCTAAAGTGCTCAAAAGTGAATTCTGCCAACAGCAGGGGTGGTGGTGGACTGACTATAAACCTCCCATCACTACAAGGAGACCCGACTCAACGGTAGGCCATTGATGGGTCGTGATGATGAGTCATGAGACCTTAATCGATCAAAGAGATAAAAGAAAAGATTTCGCAATAGAACCTGATCCAGTATCAACTACTCATAATGAAGGTGTAATTTGTGAAGCAGCATTCGAAGAAAATGACATAAAACTGAAGGTTTAAGTGAAAAATCATATCACAGATGGCGTACGGCAATTAACAAACATACAAACATCCGATAACGATTCAGATATTACAAGTTTTTGCAACACTTATCTTATTCTCGGCATCGGTAATGACTTAACCATAAACAGATTCCGCTTCTTATCCCAATTAAATATTATATCAGCAGCTAATGGAGATCAAAAGAATTTAAGGACAGATGTTTTGAAGGATAAGTATGCAGAATTCTGCTATATTTATCCTATCAGTTGGTAAATTGAAGATATATATATACTAATATTATAAAGCTGAAGAGTTTGCTTGTTTGAACGTGCTCTCAGGAACTATTGGATCGAATTGAAATATTCTTTTAATGTAAGATAGTCCATTTAATGAGGAAGGCTTTAGGCTATATAACATCAGGCTGCGTCCCATAGGAGTGGAGTATCACGCGGATCGGCTACAAGGAGAATATATAGCAAAGTAGAGCTTAGATCTAATCCAAAATTAGATTTACCCCACTCTACCTCTAATGCTCGATCTAACCTCACACTAAATTCGCTAAAGGTTTTATTTAGCTTTATTATAGCCGTGCAATTAATTAAGTTGATAAGGTAGAGTATAAAATTAATATCTCTAGTCGATTTGTATTTAAAAAAAACAAGTTACGTTAAGTTGAAATTGATTGTCATTTGTGAGTGTCCAGGTAATGAATAATATATATGAACTGGTACCTGTTTTACAAGCCCCGGGCACTATTCAGACTCTACATAAAAATATATAGTTATTTTTGAACGTTCAAACGACAGCTTTATCTGCTATATTATGATATCTTTTTCAAAATTATGAAATGTTACCAGTGTTGTAAGGTTGATAAATGAGCGTTGACCCTAATAACTGAAAGAAAGCCGCAAACATAATAAAGTACGGAGAAAGTA
>JAOPUB010035154.1:0-10611 GCA_027564055.1 Neptis clinioides
TAGTCCACCCTCCCTAACTTTACACAGGAGTAATTATACTGTTAAATAATTTGTCAACATTTAATCTATACTAATATTATAAAGCTGAAGAGTTTGTTTGTTTAAACGCGCTAATCTCAGGAACTACTGGTTCGACTTAAAAAATTATTTTTAAGTTGGATAGACCATTTATCGAGGAAGGCTATAGGCTATAAAACATCTCGCTACGATTCATAGGAGCGGAGCATCAGGTGAATTAAGTCGCGCGGGTCGGCTAGTTCTTAATATATTGTTGATGAATAAAAATATTTAGGCGCTTACAAGAGTAAACATAGTTCATCATTATCCCCCAGGAATTCCGAATTTTGGCCGGATAAAAAGTAGCCTATAATTTAATCCAGCTTATAAAGTATCTTTGTGAAAAATGTCATTGAAATCTTTCTGTAATTTTTGCTTGATTACATACTAATTTTTACATTTTTAATATTAGTAAGACATAGCAAAATATTACGTAAAAATAATAACATATAATTTCAACAGACAATATATGGGTATAGTTTTAAAATAAAGCAATAGAAATTACTTGATAATTTATGAACATTATTTTTTTCCGTATGAAAAGTATTACAGAGATGTAGATTATTAAATATGTCTCACAGAAATTAGATTTACCAGTTTTATTGTAAGTAGGTAATTTTTTACCATCTTAGAAAACTTAGATTTTTCTTATGATTATGTAAATAAATGTTAGTTATGCTACTTCTGGGTTAATTTTTTTATATCGTAAAAGAAGAGCAAACCAAATCAAACTCAACTCAAACTCAAAATATCTTATTTAAAATAGATTTTTTTCGAAATACTTTCAAAAGATCAAAATTGATGTCAGTCATTTAGTTCGGGGAGCAGGTTTCTGCTAAGAAGAACTGGCAACAAACTCAACGGTCGCTCTTTTCAAGTCTCCATTATTTACAAAAGTCTGATTTACAAAAGTATAATCATTCAGATGAGATAAATTACTTAATACTACTAAATTACTAAATTATTAACCAAGATACTGGTGGAACCACGATATTACTTCACTATACGCCCTATGCGAAAATACCGGAGAGACTGACTAATCTATTGTGCCAAAGGTTATTTTATTTTTTATCTATAACAATATTCTATAATTAATCTGACTCGATCGTGAAAAAAATCATCATCATCACAACCCTTTCATGGCTTACTGCTGTGCCAAATCTCCTTAGAATGGTGGTTAGGCCATAGTCCATTACGTTGGCTCAGTATGGGTTGGCAGACTTTATATACCTTGAGCACTTTAGTGAACTCTTCTGCGTGCAGGTTTCCTCACAATGTTTTCCTTCACCGTTATAGCAAGTGATATTAAATTTCATAAACACACATAACACAGAAAAGTCAGAAGTATGTGCCCGAGTGTGGGATCGAACTCGGACCTCCCGACTAAGACATCAAGTCTTAACCACTGGGTTATCACTGCTGCTACTACTAGAATAGTCAAGGTTAAAATTAATCAAATTTATTCCAAGAAGAAGTTTAAAAATAAATTATCAAAAAAAAAATAATAAAAAAAATGCTATGAAGAGAGTTTAGTTTATATGACCATCGTTCTGAAAAAAACATTTTTGGCAAGTATCAGAAACATATCAAATATTGCCAAACTCCTTACAATCCTTTCTTTGCTGTAGTAATTATTATTTACTAGGTACTTTCCGAAAGTTTATGTACAAACTCTAATAAACTTAATGAAAGTAAATTAATAAAGTTTATGTCTCTTTGTTATTCAAGATTCGTACTGTAAATCCCGTAAACTGTTATCTTCACTTTAACGCCTTTTGCTATTTCTGAATAAAATGCCTAGTAAAACGATAATATCGTCTTAACGGCGTCCCGTTAAAGACCATTGCTGTTTACATAAAGGAAGTCTATTCCTTTGTCTGGAACAGTGTAGAGAAAGTATCGTCAGTTGAATCACTTTGTGCAACTATTAACATATTATGTATATAGGTGTTTTGAAACTATTCAAATTATATTATAACTTATAAGCTTTAAGAGTAGTAACTTACAACTGATCTAAAATATCCTCTCAATCACCGAGAGCGAAAAAAACATACACCTAAAGTACTTTGTAAATAAAATCTCATAATTATTGAATGCTAATTGGAAGAACATAGTCTAAATGCAGCAGAAGATACAATTCCGTTTTATCCAACTAACGATGGTCTACGTGACAATATTGGGTTTAAAAAGTTAAATTAAATTCTTTGTTAAAGAAAGTCCTCAAGAAAATAAAATTCGATATTGAGACACTTTGCGGCCGGATTAGCATGCTGGTGGTGGCAAGCCTGTCGGCTGTGTCTGTCTTTGTCTGTCCCTGACCCAAATACCCCATGATAGATCAGCTCCAGTTATTAAAAAGAAACTCACCATGCCAGTGAATCAAAGACTTGATGAGTTCGCATCCGTCCAACTTGTTGTTGTTGTCGGCGTCGTGCATCTTGAAGTAGTGGAACTGGAGCTCCTGCTCCGACATCTTGGATGTGTCTATTGGTACCTCCATGTGCTCTTGGATGTGTCTAGATTTTAAAAAAATAAGTAATAATTTAAGAAAAAGCCCTATTCCCCCATAAATCCATGCTTACGTAATTATGCATGTATTTTTTTCCCAATTTTTTTGTAAATGTTACTGCAGATCCCACCACCCCCCATGTCATCAAAAATAAGCAAAGATGACAAAGCAATTTTATACTTCCAGTGGAATCTTTTCTTGGGGCTTATTAACAAGGGATTCCGCTGTAACAAAGTTGTATTGTTAACAGGAAAATAATCGACTTGAAACCCACAGTGAGAGATTATATTCGGAAAATCGCTACAATTCCTGTAAAATTTGTATGTTTTATTTTCAAACGATACTATAAAAAATCAAAAAGGGAGATAATGATATTGTTTTATAGCGCCCTGTAGCTAACTGTAAGCCTGAGTAAAAATAGTAGGGAAAAGAAGATCGTTGCGAACATGTTGCGTGCCGTTATTGTTGGTCCCATCTGCTATCTTTA
This sequence comes from Neptis clinioides, assembly GCA_027564055.1. Lineage (NCBI taxonomy): Eukaryota > Metazoa > Arthropoda > Insecta > Lepidoptera > Nymphalidae > Neptis > Neptis clinioides. The sequence continues at coordinate 3,054 of JAOPUB010035154.1, forward strand.
CTATTTTGACAAATAACTGACACGTGAAAACCGAAGTATCACGTACCGGTACGAACCAATAAGGTGTGAGGCACTGCGCATTCAAGGTCAAAATGTCTCCTACTATGATGTCTTACTTGACAAGTCCAGTTATATTTAGCTTTAATTAGTTAAGTTCTGTACAAATACTTGGCTAGTTGAATAATTGTTCAAATCGTTTACCATCAGTTTCCTTACGGAGCGACGTAGTTTTTAGGAAGACCAAGGTCCTTAAATAAAGAAAAAAAAGGTCAAATTTACTTATGTGCCGATAGCATTATTTTCAATTATCTTTTATTTCATGTTACTGGATACCAATATAATACGCACAAACTAACATATTTTGCGGGACGCTAAGCATTGCAGGAGGCTTGTGAACCAGATGTATATTTGTGGCGATGATCGCGATACTCCAATCCACAATTAAAATAAACGACGTAATACTAGGTTTTCCTCTTCCTGTGGTACTAAGTCACGTCGATTTTGAGAATATTTGGTGTGAGAAATTACTTTTATTACACAATTTGAATAAATGAAAAAATCGTAAACCTCATAACCCATATAGAGTCCATTAACCTGGGTATTATTCAAACTATTATCGATAACTATGTAAAATGCAGTTGAAACCTGCATTTCAAACTGTATACAGACTTCACATCTCACAGATTAAAGAAACTAATCCCTCGCTCTCTAGTTAATGAGCTACTCGGGATTCTCATTTACGCAAACGTCTGCCTCGAACGTAAAACATATATTGCTAACTTTGAACACGTAATTACAATACGACAACAAATATAAGAGAAAGAGAGAGAGAAACCTAGTCAGATAAAACCTGTACAATTTAATTTTATAAGAAATCCACGCGAGCGTTAGATTCAATCGAAGTCTTGGATTGTAATATCAGCCATTTTGTTGGGGTGTGAACGATGTTGGTATATAGTACTATAGTATAATAAATATATTTTAGACAGAAAGCCAGGGAATGCCATGGAGTTGTAACCAAGGTTTAGATTTTAAGGACATCCTTTAGTCTCAAACAAAAAATATGCATCCACTCAGCCTCACCCAATGTTAAAATAATTGAGTAAACTGTGAGAAAGCACTCGACAGAAAACTTAAATCTATCAGGATTACTCTTAAATTCCAATATTTTTTTAGCCCCAAAATAACTTTGGTGTGTTAAGTATTTATGGAATTCAACTTGTTTTTTCTAAAATAAAAGTAGACTAAGTTACTCCTTAAATATCAGCAGTCTACGGTGAAAGTCCCGTTTAAATCTATCCAGTATTTTCAGAGATTAGGCGGAACAAACAGATAGATAAAAATAAAAATAAAATGCTTTGGTATACCGCAAAAAAATATTATTTCACGGCGAATAAAAAAGAGGAATTGGGTTTATATAGTCTATGAATAAACTCAATTCCTAAGAATAGCGTTTACAGGCTTTCTTAACTTGTTTTTAATAACGAAAAATTGTTCTCGTTTAAAGTAAGGACTTTTAAAATTATTCTTTTATGGAGGACAATAAACGTTAGTTGAGAAATAAGATTTTAATATTACTCTCATTAGAAGTCTTTAGAAGCAATTTATAATATTTCAGTCTTGTGTTAATTTGAATAAAAACTCGATCTTATTCAGTAATTGTTCTTGTTATGCTTAAAGCTGTTTTGTTTTGAAGTAAAGAGGATTATCATAATTTCTTTTAAAGAATCTCGAAAAAAGTTCCTTTTCAAATTACCAGTTGGTACTTAAACGGTTTATAAAATACATTTTTGTGGAATCTTTGAGTAAAATAAAAATTCGTTGAAATTTACGTTCGGTGTCAGGGCGGTAATGCCATCGTCTCTATGAAAATTTTAAACTTTTACTTTTAGTTAGTAGTTTTAATTTTAAATTTGTAAATAGGTTGCTAAAAACATAGTATTATTTTAATTTATTTGAAAAAACTTGTTTATAATCATCACATAGATATTTTGCTCGTTACCTCTTACTATAAAAAGTTATCCCAATTTATAAGTCAAAAAATCTTTCATTTGCATCCGGAAAATATCGTATTGTGTAAAAATCCTCTAGGGTCATCGTTATGCATCGATAAATCAGTCCCCGGACCGTCGGAACTACATTCGTTATTTTTTATTCTGTTTTTCTCGTTGAATTCATTCCAAATATGTTGTCATGTTTGTTTTACTAACAATAATTTAGAATGTTGTTTGTATTTGTTATTTATTCTCAGAAGATAAACAAAATAATTAATTTGCCTTTTTATCTTAATTAGATATGTTAAACTTTCTTTTTCTTAGTCCTGAATAAAAAAAATTTGATGAGTACTTCCTGATTTTATACTCTTGTGAATTTTTTACTATTTGCCACGCGAAATCTTAAAACTAAAGTAATAAAGCAGAAATTGAAACCTAATCTAAACTAACTGCAATTATTAGATGAGTACAGAAAATGTATAAGCATTGTAGTATAAGTTTTGTTCGTGTGGAATGGTGGCAAGAATGCTAGCTGCATTTCTCCTCTGAGTCGCAATCCCGATTCTTTGGGCGAAGAATGAGTCAGCCCGTCTGTCACCAGTGAAGGTGATCAGACGTCTATAAATTTTTTTTACGCTTCGGCTCCATGACCCAAGCGCAAATATCAGAATTATTCACAAATAAATCAGATTTCAATATCTTTAGTTATTTCCAAAATCTATGGTTAGAAAATCCAATGATACAATTACAATACAAAACGCTTTAATTGAAGGAGTCACAGAAATAAGTTTTTAATGATAGATTATAAATAATTGAATGTTAAATTCAACTTTGGTTTGTAAATGTCTAAAGATTTAAATATTTCTATTCAAAGAAACAAAGTTAATTTAAACCCAAAGGAAGTTGCAGTTGAATAATTCAGTATCTTGAAGGAAACTTCAAAAAGCTCTGAGCCTTCCGTAATCTTGAGTTGTATATAAATACTATGATATAAAGAACAGGTGGATTTAGGGTTAATTCATTATAACAGACATAAAAGTTTTACCGAATCTACGATATATTAGTTTTTCCACTGATATCGTTTTTAATTTTGTTTAAATGAATTTTTATATTCGTCGATATTGATTCAATTTTAATTTTCTCCGACTTGAGAAGTAGAGATAATTTTTGAAGTAGAGATTAATCTTAATTAATAACGTCAACATTTGTTATAGGATAAAGGATTTTTTAAGTGTTTGTAAATTCCATAGCCTTCTAAAAGATGATAATGGAAATAGGTTTGTTGATACAAATATTCGACATATTTTGCGATATGTTAAAACTTCAAAAATTTCAAACTGTAAATCTATTATATAGTAGAATTTCACTTGATAAAATATTAACATGTATCACAAGGATATGTTGCCTCACATAATACCGTACCGTAAGTTATTCAAGATGCAGTGACAGTTCACTGAACCGAGCGCCTTATTGTTCGCAAAGCTTGACAAAATACACGTGGTATATAAAGATATTGTGCATTAAGAACACAGTTATACTCTCATACTAATACTATAGTTAGCAATACTCTTGATAACTAGAATATTAACGGAAAATTAAAAAGAAGTAGTTCCACACTAAGAAAGAAGAAAACCGATAAATCAAAATTATTTTTCTTTCTTCTCGTGGGAATAACTTATCTCATTTTTTGTGCCCAAAGGAAATAGAGTCAACACGGTTATTGTAGGATGATTCCTAAATTATGAAATGTCCACTAACTTCATTGGCACGTCGACAAAAATGTAACGAAACCATAAAACGCTCAGATTCAGCTCAACTTCCTTAAAACAATTTAACTTCAGACACAAAAAATAATTAATTCTTACATCTCAATTTACAGCTAAAATATTCTTTACAAAAAATAATTGAATTTGGAAAAGTTTCATTGAGAGAATATGAGGTTTTCTTAGGTTTTATAATTTTAATGATTTGCTAAAATAAGTATAGTGTAATGATTACTAATAAAATTAGGCAACAAAAGTTTCAGTGAAACCTGAGCGTAAACCCAGAATCCACTGCATTAATAGAACAGGAAAAGGAAGAGGAAAGTCTGGCCAGACAAGAACGGGCAAAAGACACTTGAAGGTCGAATTCCGATGATGAAAGTCGCAAGGCAGATGTAGAATTTACCGTCAAGAGGTGCTGGGTTACTTATTTCTTTCGATATATCCTCACAGGCAGAGACATTATTAGGGAATTAATTTAACCCGATCCCTTACGTGTCCAACACTCATACTAACATTGTAGAGACGAAAATGTGTTTGCTGGTTTGTGTTTGTTTCACGCTGTAATTTATTAAGATATTTTTTTCCATAAAGAAGTTATCGTATGAACAGAACTGAATAGAGTTATCGTAAATATTTTAAAAACCGTATATTTTAAATAAAATATTCCAATAAAAACCCATGGTATTTCTCTAGTATATTGTATACAAGAAAACACATAATATGCTCTCTAATTTTAACAGAGTAAGTAAAAAAACCACATCAAAAGACGCTAATCCCTCAACATACAAAGCCACTAATTCCGCTATTGTTGTTATCAAAGTGAACTATTTTGGCAAGAACCTTACGAATTATAGAGCGCTACTTGCCACCAGCCACTGCTTCACCTGGACGGTTTCTCCATTATAATATGTATGAATTATATAAAAAAATATATATATAATTCCTCTTGAATCACTCTGTCTATTGATAAAAACCGTATAAAAATCTGTTACGTAACTTAAAACATCTAAAAGTACAAACAGCAGGAAACGATTTTCTTTTATACTACGTAAAAATGATATTCAAGGCTAAACGTATATTCATGTTCAATGTACATTTACAATTTACCCTCATATCGGCTGGTAAATGATCAAATTATTCAGATACGCTTTGCATTATAGATAGTTTTCGCCTATAGGATGACCTTCATGATATATCGATGAAGATAAATTATTCGTCACGCAATTGTTGACATTAATTTTGATGTTGAGTTGTAAATAAGCATACCTTCGAATTCTTATACTTGAAAAATATTTAGAAACAATAAAAGTAAAAACAATTTATTTATGTACACCACGCAAAAACTGCTGGACGAAATTGAATTCGGTTTTTAGAATTAGTTAATGTTAAGTTAAAGTTTAAATGTACACATTGTTTGATTTAAATCGGATATTCATCAATCAAAAATGTTTTATCGCAATGAATCGAATATACTTATTATACCAAATTTTCATGAAATAAACATGGATAAAGTAATTCGTCCGGATAAAGTAATTCTTCTAACGAATTATGAATTTCTGCAAATAAACATTGAAGAAAGATTAAGAATTATTTTCACTAATACATACATATTTGCTAAGTTTATGAATAACTATATAGTCGAATGAGCATACATTCTGTATTATCTAAATTGTATTATTTTAAGTTAAAATATCTTTATTAAAATTTTGAAGGTATAACTTAAAATTGTTTCTGAAATATTTTGTCCAAGAAAATATTTGCAGAAATTTGTAAAAAATTTTACCATCAGTCATCTATATAATGTTTTATACGACGATCTATTAATATATAAAAGTTTTACATTGCTATAAGTAAGAGAAATTAAGTTTATGGATCATGAAACGTCTACACCATCGTTATATCATTCTAACCATTAATATTCGTAGACCAGTTGTATTTCATATTTCATACTAGTGGCACTACCCCGACATTTTTCAGATTATAAACTGCTCTTGTTCTCTCTCCAAGTAAATTAAAATGTTGTTAGGAGTGAGCCACTGAACCCACACCAATCAATCGTGAATCTAACGTCGGAACCACTGAACTACTGACGCTTGATTTAGATTTAAGTGACTCATTGCTGATCAATAATATTTTGGTATAACCATAACTGTTTTTGGAATATAAAGTAACCTATGCGTTAATCCAGGTTATAAAGCAGCTTAGTGCTAGATTTTTATCAAAATCCATTAAGCTCTATTTTGTGTGACTGAGTAACAAATATAAAATTATCCAAACGTACAAACTGACATTTATAAGATAGTGTGATAAGATTTCTAAAAACGATTTCAAATTACTGAGGCTGCTTCTAAATTCACAATATTTTAAACCACTATTTAAAAGAATACGTAAAAAAGTCATGTAGCTTTAACAGCAAGGTGACAATCATTTTATTGGGATATTCCTATATGTAAATTAGCTCAAAAAAAGGATAAAAATGTAGATTGTATTCAAAAAAGAAAATTAATCAATCAAAAAGTAATTAAGGTTAAATAACGTAATGGAATGGTCCAATGTTAAACCTTTTTTAACGTGAAGGGAATTAAATATATGGAAATGACTGGTTGAGCCCCAAAATTATACGCCATATGACACAGTTACAAAGGACGTTATTAATTAAAATCTATACATGTATAAAAAAAAATATATACTAAGAGTAGATCAGTTTTATATTAGAAAGATTTTTGATAACATATGATAACTTATAGGCGAGGCTGCGTAAGGGTTAGTATTTATAAAAAATATACAAAGTATTCCATCCTGATTTATTAAAATATTCTAAGTTGCTACTAATTAAATATAAAAAAAATTAGACATAAATACAAAAAAAAATTCTAGAGGTCAGCAGTTACAATAATTTAAAACCATACCTATATAAATACAAAAACATTAATTTTTAAACCAACCCAAATTATAAAATATAAATAAATATGAGCTATTGTAACCGGTTATAACATAAGTGCACATTCTTATTATAAATTAATTTTCAAACCTAAGTAACATCATTAAATACAAAATTTATTAGCTTGGTTTGGAATGTAAAAAATTACTGATTTTAGTAAGAAAGGCTATCATAAAAAAATGTTTTTTTTTTTATAAGAAAATAAAAAATGTCTCAGGTAAGTAATGTGGGAAGTCGTTAAAATAATGAACTTGTCATCATTCTCAGCACGTACACCTCATAAGTCCCATACAGTTGACCTACAACTATAAACAGTACAAACATACAACCACTACTCTACGCACTTACGTATTTTTCTGCAATCACACGTTACACAAGTACACTAAAAACTTTTATTACACGTTATTGTTTATCGTAGCGGTGTCTACGGCGCTACGAGTGTAGCGTGCTACGAGCGTAGCTCGACTGTCGTAGACGCGCTCGGCCTACAACGGCCAGCAAGGAACTCTGATCAATGAGACTTCACGCCTAACGCCCTGAGGTAGTTTACAGTGCCATGATTTACGCGTCTAATAGTGTATTTTATTACTGCTTTTATATTGATAATCTTTGTAAATGGTATTAGCTGCGTCAAAATATTAATAAAGATGATTCCTTTTCAGTTTTACCAAACATAAATTTACAATAAGACTATAATTATTCGCAAAATGTTGCTAACACTATATAGGTCGATTATTGCTATTAATTTATTTTACATCACTGACCACCAATACCTGTACGTTCTGTTTTCATAGATCAGCCGAATTTTCCTAGAAATATTACCTCCCATTGTAGGGTAGGTACATTTAAATGTCAGA
>JAOPUB010035171.1:0-16732 GCA_027564055.1 Neptis clinioides
AACGTCACTTAAGTGAATGCACATACCATTAGGAGCATTTGCATGACTAGCGCGTACTACAATGATTATAACATATTAGATCTTAAACTTCGCACAACTTCTAGTACCTACTATATTGGCAGAAGAATATAACTGAAGTACAATCTTGGGCTAATATTGCAAATAACATGAATATAAAACGAATTAAATCATTTATTTAATTCATACAAGTATTTTGGTTACCAAACGTGGAAATTGAATATTTAATACTAAATTACAAGTTACTAAGGATAAAGAGACCTCAATAGAGCCTAATTTAGTTTAGTATCATTAAAACTAATGAACATCAACTTTATGTTCTAAATTATTTAATTTTACTGCAATTACAAAAGTGTTTATTATTATTATTTACAAGGTCCACGTACAAAATTGTCTACTTCACATTTTAGAAAGAAAAGTTTCTACATAATGCAGGAACTAAACCAACAAAATAATTCATGTAAGAGAAAGGACTAACGACGTACAGGTTCTTAACAACGATTTATCAAGTCTATCTGATGAGCAAACACGGGTACTTATTTAATGAAAGATAATGTAGAGAAAGTCTCCGTTCTCTCCCATAATTACTAATGAAAACCACTTAAAACTTCATTATATAAAAACCTATAGGGTAATTAAGTTTTCCAAGTGAAAATATATCAAACAACTCGTATAATCAAGATAAATTTTTAGAAAAAAGATTGCGTCTAGCAAAGGAAAGATAGTAAATTCGACAATATATTATTTGCTTATAACAGATTTGTGTCCTTCAAAATATAAAAACAGGGCAAAAAAATAAGATATCCAATCCAAACAAAAAAACATCACACTGATTTATAAATTAGTTTTCTTAAAGGGGAAACAACAAAAGAATACTTAAGGATGTCGTAAAACTGTACACACAGAATTTTCCTCGTGAAACGAGGTCTACAGCAACGTTAACCTAAATAATATAATCGCTGAATTAGCAATAAAATTTAAGTTTAAGTCTTGAAACAGTAGAAAGGTTCATAATCAGATATTGTAATTTCATGAATCAATAAATTATGTGAGTTCAGTTATTTTAAGAAAAAATTATGTAAAGTATCATAGCAATAAAGAAATATTTTGAACAAAAAAATTGAACGGACTTCCAACTCTTGAAAATGCACCAAGAAGTAAAAAATAAACACACTAAAATAATATATAGAAGTTATTTGTGGTCTTCCTGGTCTTCTACTATACCGAATGATAAATTCTGAATTTAAATGCTTAAAACCTTTCGAAATCACCATACGTTTCCTTATATAACTTATGAGGAGTTCTGTCGATTCCTCCAGGATCCCATCATCAGAAATGAGTTTTGAAAAAAATCAATCAAAACCAATCTGTAACTATATCCTATGAAAGGCAAAAAGAAATTATCAATTCGGTCTACAAATGACGAAGTTCTGAAGTAACAATCATAAAAAAAGAAAACACAGACGAATTGATAACCTCTTTTTTTTAGAGGTCTGTTGAAAAAATGCTTTAACTACCATGTAAAATGGAATCATACGCAAAATGGAGGTACTTTTCTCGAAGATGCTTTTAGTGACTTTCATCTTGTAAGTCTCAATCCATCACCGTCGACAGGTACACAGCCTCCGAGGGAATACACTTAGATCCATTAGGTTCTGTAGAAGAATAGAAAGTAGAATCATCTAGGTCACGTTTAATTTGAGAGTAAGTATCTGCTGTGTAATTTTACAAAAGAAATTATTGTTATTTTTATCACTGATAAAAGTGTATCTAGAGAAAATGGCTTTGTTAAATTAGTATTAACAAAGCCACGCATACTAACATTATATAATAAAAGTGTACCTGACTAATGATGTCTGTTTACTTAATATACCTCATATTAATATTAAAACATCTAATAGAAATCAAAACAGTTATTTTTACAGTTTAAAAACACATTATACATACATACAGAACATAGCTCGCAGAGAAAAATCGTGTTATGAAAAAGAGTAACTTTTCCAATAAATTATACTCGTGAATACACTTTACTAACAATCTTTTCCTTGGAATTGGAGGATTCAGTCAAATTGCATGTTGAATAGAGCCACGGCTTTTGCAATTCAAAATGCAATTTGATCGAACCATTTGACTATTACTATAGTCCTTTGATTCTCACTATAGTTCAGTCGCTTTTACTCGGGAGGTCGATTTTGAGTTTAGAGTTATGTGTGTTTTAAGAAATTAAATATCACTTGCCACAACGGTGGAGGAAAACAACGTGAAACCTGAGAGCTCCCTAAAGTTCATGAAGGTGTGTAAAGTCTGGCAAACCTGAAACCAAACTGGGCCAGCTGGTGGTGGACTGTGCCCTTAAACTCCTTATCTTTACGGGATGAGACCCGGCTCATCAGTGGGTTGCTGATGGGTTGTGATAATCATTATTACATTTTGAGTTAAATTATGGATATTAGTCTGAGTGAATATTATGGATATTAAATTTTAGCTTTAATAATAAATGGTCCAGGCCACATATTACGACGAGACCATTCATCGCATTGATCAAGAATTAGATTAAGTACACATTATTACTTGTAAAGTAATAAGATGTAACCACCACAAGCTGTCTGAGGGACATTTCTCCGAGTGTGGGAAATAAAAATAGGAAGAAAGTACCGTGTCATTGCACGCGTAATGACGATAACTAGTACTCATTTGGAATATGCATCCACTAAGCTACGCAGTACAAATCTAGCAATATTTAATACTAATTGATAAAAATAATCTCATTCACCAAGTTTATTTTCAAACCGAAACCAATACGTATAATATCATTTCGTAGTTTCGTAGAAATAATTTTAGTCTTGACTGCATATTTATTTTTAGCTTCCAGCAGCTTTTGCGTATAAGATTTGCATTTATTAATAACACATTAAAACACAAAATGTAACGTCATATGTTTCTGGAAACTACAAGGAAATAATTAAAATTTTATTCAAGGATGATCTATTGTCTTTTCTGAAAATTGTTGGTTGCGAATTAAATTATTTTTTCTAGAATATTCACTCTTCACATTACACTTTTATACACTACTTCTAAAGGTCTTAAATTATTCAATTTCATTCGTTATGGTTTGTGGTGTATTCGTACAAACCTTTTTAATAGACCTACCTACATATCTATTGTAATATAGATTATAGATTTCAATCAAACAGCGAGAACAGGCAATAGTTCAATGCTCAGTAAACAATACCCGGAATCTTCCCACGATTCATCTGGACTATTAGCTGACACCGCACAAACTGAGGACGTTGACCATATAGACATACAGCTGAGGTTTTATGCTGTCATACCGAACGTAACTAAACTGCAGATATGATGTTATGTATTATTCAAACCTATTTCCTATAAGATATAATGTAAAAGAGTAATTTGGATGTGTCCAAATTTAAGTAAAATCTTGAAATCTAATTAAAATATATTTTAATCTTCAGATGTTAAATTGTTCTAAAGATACTATAACCATATTAGTCTTATTAATTATTATTTAAACTATCCTAAATCTTGTTACTTATCATAAATCCTAATACTAAACAATCACAATCTTATCTATAATCTGACTAATTTCTTAATTGCAGTTTGCGACCGCAACCACAAGAATATGGATGTATTATCGACATTAAAGCATATAAATTACATCCCAGCAAAGAATAATAATTATGATGTCATAATGGAAATATATAATTACATACGTCGGATCACGGATGCGATTATGATGGAATTTAATAACAGCATGTGTCGGTTAGTCTCATAGGGACTACACGGGTAATGAAAATGAGAATATTGCATTAAAAATATTACACAAATAATTACTTATACGCGTGCTTTTAAAATAATAATTTAATGAAATATTAATTAATTTTTAATACAGTTTTTTATTCATATCTAAAGGTTATTCATATCTAAATGAATATGCTTTTTATCTCACTCTGAATTAATCGAAATAAAATTTATATCATGATTTTAGTTAGTATAATTCAATAAAAAATAAAGTTCACCATAAATAATCACACTTTGGGGATTAAATCTTTATTTTCCATTACATAAGCTCTGTGCTGAATTTTTAGATTTTTGTTCTCCATAATTTTTTTAACAAACTAGTTAATGGTCTTTTGGGATGATTAAGCCTCACCCTAAGTTTAACTTAAGAATAACTCAAACTTAAGTTCAAAAATGAACAAAATTTTTTCCCTCGGTAGTTTGATATAGGTGAAAACTTCATGCGAGATATTCGTTATTTTTTTAAGTACTTAAAATTATTTCGAAGTTAATTCCGCGTTATAAAACTAGTTCAAAGTTCAAATAAGATTTTATCTAATGCAATTTACGGACATGACCACGTTTACTTATACGGCATCTGATTACAGGAAATTCTCGAACGCACCTTTACTTCAATGAAAGTAAAATAATGTTTATAAATATGAAACACAACTCAAATTAAAATATGTTGCGGCTAACAATTTAAAACGTTAGTAGGAGCAGTTTCCTGACTAATATTGTAGAGCAACATCATTGATAAATTTTATTTGATATTTGCGCCAATAAAGTTCATGAGTAATGAATGAATTATAACTATGTGAAATAGAGTATGACGACAAATTAAATTTAGATTGTTGGCTATAAGCAAAACATGATTCAGAAGCTGCATCGTTCACGTTGTTAAACGTTAGTCTTATTTTTGTATTGACTTCTTAATCTAGCCTATAGTTTAAAGTTATTTATTAATATAAATAAGAAATACGTACTAAGCGGATATAGGTTGAAAAAAAGAGTTTACATCAAAACCGATTGGATATCACCCGGCAAAGTATACAGTATACATACTTAAACAAGGAAACAAAAATAAATATTGTCTAGGTATAGTATAAATATTATTTTCTAGTTCATCTACCCTTTAAAACGCACCGTGAAAATTATAACATGGGTCACCTTTTCACGCTAAATGTGGCGCCAATCCAACTGCGTTATGGCAGTGACCGCGAGAGGAAACCGGTTATGCAAATAAGTTTACATGATTCGCTAATAACGCATAACTACATGTGTATTACACTTGATCAAAAATTTTAGCAAGCCTATGCCTGAATTTTTATTTCTCGACATAAGATAATCTAAAACGACGATAATAGTCACTAAAAGAAGTATTTAACTGCACTAAAAGTACCAACAGCACATTATTTCAAAAAAAGAAATTACAATTACGGATTAGTTATAACGTTTATACATCTGAAATACAGATAGAAAGCTACATATGGGTATGTCAGAAAAAATTTAACTAACTTAAACTTCAGCCACTACATAAAAATGACCTTATTTTATTTTTCTTCATTATAGATGTTTCATAAATAGTATTAAAATATCCTCTTAATAAAAAACATAATTTAATAAATATAAGCCAACTAACAACTAGAGATGCTAGTCACAGTGCACTGAATGTGACCCTCTCAATGGATTCATGAATTTTAAACACTAGGTCATCTCATTCGCATAAAAAACTGCATATAAATATATAACTGTAGCACATGTCACGACAACGAAGTCGGCCTTGTGGCTTATCTTAATATATTCAAATCTTCATTGCTATCTAAAAAGACGACTAACGAAAACGTTAGCATTATACACTTGTAGGCATGACTCTAAAACCTTGATGAATTTATTGTTTAAGGACACTAATTAATATCGAATAAATACATTAGTATTAGTGAGAATATAGTTAAAACATTATAAGACTTTAGTGTGTTAGTTGCATCAGAAGTTTATTTGTAGACTTGACTCGACCGAAATACAGCTCACCACGACACGGACGCCGACATGACGTCATTTTTAGCGTACAAAGAAATAAAAAAAACATAAACAACTAAAACCTCAATATAACTTTGGATGAAGACGATTGCCGATAATTTTTAAAATGGTGAGGTTACTCACTATCAACGACTAAAAACTTAAAATAGGAATATGGTCACGAGTCAATGATATAATGACACATTATTATAATTAGAATAATGCTTAAAAATAACCTAAAAAAAAATCGACCATCCTGTTTCCTATCAACGTCATTACAATCGCGCACGTGTTACTACATAGAGAGTTTGAGTCGGTAAATAACAGTTAGGAAAAATGATAATAATAGATAAACACTATAAAGAAGCTTATATTTCTTTTTGTATCTAGGTATAATTTAATTTTGAAGCGAGATGAAAGATTAAACTCTTTGCATGGCAACTACTTAAGCTTTACTTTTAATAAAGATAAACTTAGTGTGGGCGAAAAATCTGCCAGGATTGAACACAAGTTTCCGTTATCCAACAGAGCACTTAAACAATGAAGCAGTGACCGCTACAATAATATGAACTGCGAAATTGGAAAAGCGGATGGGGGGTCAGGACGACTTAATTTAACACTGACATCTACTCATATATGTATGACAAAAAAAGGTTTAGATTTCTGACAATGTTTTGAGCAACATCATCGCACATAGACGGCTTGTCCAACCGAGTGCACCCATTGTAGGCTTAGCCCAGATTTAAAATTGAAATGCAGTTATTCGTTAAAAGTCAAATGTAAATTCTGAATTCAATTTTATTTTGTTTCACTAAACATTGGTCACGACACATTTATGATTTGAAAAGTCTAAAAGACAACACGGTAAAAAGGCACAACGGTACAGTTCCTAAGAAGCATCCATATCTTCACGAATTATTTTAAGCATTTCATCTTATATTGAAGGTATATGTATTCCGAGGAATGTTATAAAATAGGCATAACTTGTGTTTACGTTGAAGACGAAAGATTTATTATTTGTTAGAAAACGCAAGCATGGTCTGAATAGAAAACACGTTCATTTTAAAATTGTTAAATCGTCCATGGAATACATAATTCACCGCTTTGAAATAAAATATTGCTGGGTGCTTTATTTGTTCTAAACTTATTATGATATGTTTAATCTGTTTGTTAAACTGTTTAAAGATGTCGAAGTTCTTCTATTAAACTTGTTAAATACCTTCTTCAATTTTAAGTTTATTATTCTAAACACAAAATGCCGTTTGAAGAGATAAAATCTGTTCACTTGATATACAAACAATTATTGCGTCATGGCTAACATCCCTACATTGTAGAATATTAATTAGTGTAGACTTGTAGAGCCTTCGTCTGTCACCATTTTTAATATTTAAGTATGCTAAATCAAATATTTCAGAAAAGCTAACTTATCTAAAACCTTAGGTATAAAATATTAGGATTTCGAATTTAAAACAAATATAATTTAGGCATTATTTAATAGATAACGATTTATCTATATACACTACCCTAGAGTAAAATAATATTTTGAAGATAATATAGTTAACGATTCATTTATAAATTTTTTAACGCAATCGCGATTACTTTTGATGTAAAAAATACTTTAAGAAACTTTGTATACTAGACCATAAGGTTTTGTAAGTAGAAATTATGCGATACTATTAAGGAAACGAATTATGCACATTAAATATAATCAGTGTCAAATCATTGGCACGCAAAAGGCATGTTGTGCGAATCATTCCACAATTAGTGCGATTAAATAAAATGAGACAGTTTGTTTTACGCCGGAACACTTGTTCTACTTACAATGCGTAACGAGAAAATTGTTCCAGTGTCAGAAAATAATGTTTGGTTTGAAAAACGATGTGAATTTATAAGTTTATATTTTTTCTTTAGAAATTTCCTATGCTTAGGTGTATAATCTTTTAATCACCTTATTATATATAATGGAATGTAAAATCTGTTGTGTATCCTACGCAAATCTATGATATTCTGCAGTTTGGAAAATAAAGCTACGTAATTTCTACGTTTCTGCTATAAGAATGACTGCATTACACTTGAAACCAGTAGTAACTGAACCTGTTCCCGTGCAAGTTTCGGCAGATTTCGTTAGTAACTTAGTACTTCCTTTATACAGAATTAATAAGTAAAAGGAAGTTTTATTTGGATACTTCGAATGAATACGATTTATCAACGGAAAATGGGATATTAACTAATATTTTTGAACAATAAAAATTAATTTAGAGTCGCTAGATTTTATGTGTTAATACAATATCTATTTATTTATTTTTTTGAAAATAAATAAAGAGCTAATACTTAGCAGCATATTCCAGAGGTCTCGGACCCATAGGGTATTGTTTTGTTTACACTTGGTTGACCATCTGATGATGACACGCACCGCCTCCGTTCTATGTGGTCAGTGACTGAAGCCCCATGAATGGTCAGTAAAGGAATATTAGTTCTTGAATATACTTTAAGTTACACCTATTTTGTCAATGAATCCTATATAGTTATTATGTAACATAAATTTGGTTATAACGAGATCATTAAGAGACAGCAAAACGAAGACGTGATTCTAAGCAAATTTTCTTTGAAATTTTAAATGGTTCTACAAGGCAACTATGTCAACGTCCTCATTAAGCGTCAGGTGTATTCCTGCACTTGCTTAAATGATGGCAATTATATTATTTGTGAAAGCTCTGCTTTTTAAATAATATATGTTTTATTTATATTTTAATTTTGTAAACCATGTTTTACCAAAAAATATCTATGGATCACACACTTCCAAATATCACAAAATTTCAATATACTATACCAGAGCTAAATAAGTTGTCAAAATTCTATCTCGACATAAATCTTATGCCAACTCAACCGACGCTATTCGTATATTATTAAAAAAAAATTAAATTACTCAGCAGAAAAGTCCTAAATTCATGATACTTCTAGATTTGAACATTAATGCAATGCGCCAACTAGGTCAAAGTAGAGCAGAAACAAATTACGTCTAAACAAAGCGTCAGTACGTCCATCAACATTAAATTTTTCTATCTCGTGAATACTCCACCCACAGTTTGCGTTGCTGTGGTCACGCTCATATGACACGCGACATTTTCTTACATTATAACAGTAACTCGTATGTAATTAACGCTTTTAAACAATTAGACTAATGTTTTCCATGTATTCAATTTTATTTTTATGAAAATATGGTTTTCACTTATTTTAATATATGTAATATATGTGTTTAAGTTCAGTGTTCCGGATTATCCACTGGTTAAGGGTCTTGCGACGTTACACCATTGACGTAATTTTCGTGTTCACTAGAGAACTCAGAGTAGAGTAGTTAGAGAGTAAAGAAATAATTTAAAAATCTATAAACCTGCTGTGTTAGAAAACAAATGAAAAGTTTCTTTGTTACATTTTTGTTATGATTCATAAATTAAGCTAGCTATTGCTTACGAATTTGATAAGATATCCAAACTTATGATGTCAACCATGGCTCCAACCTCTGAACATCTTTATGTATATTTAATAAGATTAATTAAAACTTTTCATAAATTTACATACATAGTAAGTACAATTTTTAGGTAAACAGGAAATATTTAACAACAGCATAAAATAAAAGATATTGAAGCAGAATTTAAAGACACGGAGTAAGAATTTACTCGAGCTCGTTACGATCATCTTTTATAGAAACTTTTACATTTTCCGCAAACAATTTTCTCAGATTTTCCTTAACAACAATAACATTATGATCTCAGAAGTCGTCGCAAGGGCAAAGTTATGTTGTTATTCCACTTGATGACTGATGTTACTTTGAAAATTATTTAGGAATAAAACTGGTAGTTCGTCTTTCAAAATGCATTAATTAAACTGTTTGATTGAACCCACTTGTACCAGCATGAACGTTGGATTGATGGACGACTTCTGATATACTGAAATTCATGTATTTGGTTAACCACGACTTGAATATATACGACAGCATTAAATTACGTAAATAATAAAATTACGAAAACAGTTTTATTAGAAAACTAGGCTCTACAAATTAGTTCTGCTTTCCTCTAAATTAAATACCGAAGTAAATGCTTTCCATTTGAAGGACAAAGCCCTGAAACACAAATTAATTCACAAATGTAGAGGGCTCGCAAATTGCTCTTTTACATTCAAAGGCTCATTTGCAAGCTCGTGGATTCGTTTTCATTCTAACTATAAATAAAACACGAGCAACAAATAAAAGGAAAAGATCAAACTTTCTCTGGAGCGCTTGTTACATAAAAAACAAGAACATATAATTTGATAAACATAAACAAATTCTTTTATTAGGTCAATTATATTTACGTTCCAAAAGAAATTCATCCTACCAAAAAGTTTTGTATGTAAAATGTTGGCAAGACGAGACCATAAACCACGCGCTATCAAAAAGTTCTCAAATAGTGGCTCTATCTTCCAAACTCTACAAACCTAACTAGTTATTTAGCCTAGTTATTTGGCTATACATGAAATGAATATGAATTGTTTATGCACGAATATTTAGTATTAAGTATATATACATTTCAATTATTTAGAAAGCCATATGTCTTGAACAGGATGAAATCAGAAAATCAAATGGTCAATTTGAATATTTACGTTCATATTTTAATGTTCCGGCAAAAGTCACGGCCATAATTTAGTGATTGATAAAGTTCATGGCAATAACAGAATAGTTGGGCGAGATCAATTGACCGTGCGTACAATCGTCAGTACCAACAATGGTCCTCGTATTGATTGCTCTGCGGTTACTATCTCGTTTCGCCTACTATGGATCAATTGAAAAGATTCATTCAAGCAAATGTTCGTAATTACCAATGAAAACAACCTGTTCATCCTTAATACTCTTAAGCAATGAAAAATGATGAGTATAATAATCAAATTTATCAGCATATTATTCACATTTCCATTTTTTGCATATCATGCTTCCGCCTTAATGGCGGAATGGAGACAACAAGTCTAAGGATCTACTTAAAAAAAAAATCAAATAAGCATAGATTGTACTAAAAATACTATATTATTCTTGTAAATTATTTCGGCAAATTATATAACCAAATCTAACGGCACTATTTCTGAATCGCTTTGGGATTTAGAGTCATAACCTAAAATATATAATAATTCTATAGTGTATTGCTGAATGGAATTAATCCCTTTGGAAGTTATTGAATCAATTTGCATCGCCTGCGCCATGCAGATTGCATTAGGTCTCCCTTCAACAGGGAACTCCGAGTCGCAAAGCGGAATAATAAAATCTATTTCGACCGTTATGAACCTTCCGTCTCTGGTGTACATAACTATATTATTCGAAACGGATTTTTTAAAATAGATCTAACGGTATTTCGAAAATGACAACAATTCTTTCCTTGGAGATTCTTCGAAGAAGATAATTGTTGAAAAAAAAACAGTTTAGAAATCAGTTCAGACCCGACAGATTTATAAAAAAATACATAATATAACGTAATAATATGAAGTATATTGTTTTACTTGCTTAGTTATACCTACCCAATAATATTTTTACCTTTTTTATAATTTTTGCTGAATTTGTGTAATTCTGCGATTTGGAATGTTAAAAAACTCGGTTAAAGAACTACATGTTTACAATTTTTGCTCTTAAAAATAAACTGAACACGTGTTTTGTTCGCATTTTATAATCGTTATTCAGAATTAGGATATTACGCAGACAAACCGTATCTCTTCTTCATCGTAATTTATATGTCTGTCCCTGTATCGAATATTTTATTTATAACCGCGATCTATTCAAAGGGGCCCGGCGGGCATAAAATGTTTACAGACGGGTCATTTCCTTTAATAAGGCCATTTTCATACGACTCTTTTAATAAAGATCAATTATTACCAATGAATTATTTTGAAATGCTACTCAATGTAGGCCGTTAATAGCTGATGCTAAAAATGTTAATGATTTTGTTACGAGATAGTTTCAGTAGGGCCAAGTGAGTAAAGCCTAATTCGCAAACATATTTCAGTCAAGGTCATGGTTGTGTATGCCGTGACCGAATTACTCTGAGTACCCATAGCAAGGCGTGGCCGACCCACCTTGTGGTTTATTCAGTGGAAAAATCGTTACGTCGGACTATGCTAGTACCTCAGCTCAAATGTTAGGTAAATAACATATCATTAGTGACACGTAATTCATAAATTTATATATCCTAACTGACTTGTTCAAACTTTTAATATTATTAATTATATAATCATATACTATACTGTGCAGTAATTAAATATTAGTAAGATTTTCTATATATTTTTAACTAGGGGAATTCAGAAAACCTACAAATGTGGACTATTAGGCATACATAACTCGAACTTGATTTTTTTAACATATTTATCGTTTTACTTTCTTAAGCGAACTAATTCGGTATACGTACCTCTTATTCAATATCCAGAAAGTGTTCGATGTTAGTTACTACAGATTTTTATGTTATACTAGCTGAACCGCACTCGCTTCGCTAAGGTGTATTTTGTTTTCACGAAACATATTCAATTTTATTTCTCGAACAAATGTAGTCTTAGTTACTCCTGTAAATAACATCAGCCAACAGCCAGAGAAAGTCCCATAATATCGGTGCTGCCGTTCCAGAGATTAGCTGGAGCAAACAGACAGAAAGACAGAAAATTTCAAAATTATTTTTTTATTATATAACTCCTACTACTAATTGTTATTTATTAATAAAAACTACGAATCACACCTTATTTTTATATACTTTCATTTTATACTCCTTAAATGAAAAGCTGTTAATTTATAAATTACAAACAGAAACGTTATTTATCTATTAGTATACATTAGTGATGTGCCGGATATCCGTATCCGTATTCGCGGATATCCGAGGAAGAAGAAAGATCCGTATCTGTGTCCGTATCCGTTAGTTTTTTGGCGGATCTTTTATGGATCTTTTACTTTATTAATTTTCAATTCATAGATGAAATTTTATATATATACGAGGTATGAGTGATTAGGTAACAATGAAACACTGTTAAATTTCATTCAGATTATTTTTTATTTTTTAAAATCGTATTTGGCATCTTTATATTGCAAACATTTATCCGACCGACCGACTACGAGTGAGTACGCGATACTGTACGCGGCGGTCAATTTTCACTTTTAAAGAGGTGAATAACTTTTTCCCATAACAGATAGTTTTTTCCAAAGATCGATGAGCAATATTTACCGCAATGTACTCTAAGAAAATTAAGATCCGTATCCGTATTCGCGGATCTTGAGACCAAATATCCGTTTTCAGATCCGTATCCGCGGATATACATTTTTAACGATCCGGCACATCACTAGTATACATATAAGTAGATTATAACTTATAAGATATTATTATTTCAACACTGAAAGCTTCGAAAAGTGCTTCAACAAACATATTCCAAGGTCGTGACGGGAAACTTGTTCAGTATACGTGTGGTTTTCAAAGCTTTCCGCTAAGTGACGTCAGCCTCTCGAGAGGGTGTGAACACTGAACAACCCTCTAAACGACCAGATTGTGTGGAACAGCGATATATGCTCATACAAATTAGTAGTACTATGTTTATAATCTAATGGATATTTATACGAGTAATTTCTGTAATACAATACCACAAACGCTAATATTGTATGAAAATATTTATTTTATATAACATAAACCTCAATTGTATTGTGAAAATTCTAATGTATCTAAATAAATAACTTTTTTCACGTTGTTATGTTACTTGTTGCTTTTAATGAGCTTTTTGCCTAACATATTCTTGCCTTGTTTATCCTGACCTTTCAATTTGAAATTTCCATTAAACTCAGAAATGTTTTTATAATAATATATATAGCAATGATATATATATATATACAGTGCAATGACATATATAGCAATGATACAGCAATGAGCAAGTGTAATTTAGTCTAAACTCCAGCTTTTCTTTATACTCAAAGCGAAGTCGTGTCAGACTAATACTGAACTAATATTTGAACATGTAAACAAGGTACAAAGCTCATAAAAGCGTAGCATTGTATTGTGACCTAGAAGTACGTGTAACTTTGAGAGACCCTCGTAAATGACGTCAGCATCGAGGGAGAACGTACATTTATATATTCCCTCAACTGTGGAATTATATTATGAGTGTGAATAGACTACGCAATTCATTTTTGAATTATTAAAATCTATATTTTGTGCCCCACAGTTAGATTTCTAACAATACAGGACATATAAGATTATAACTAACTGAAATTAACTAGTGAAAGAGGTAAATAAAAGTTTGTTAGAAATACTAAATACTAATTGATAGTTCTAAATGTAAAAGTTACCTTTACGAAACGTAATAAAACAGTATATAGAAAGCCATTTTATTCAGAACCTGTTTCTCTATTTCCTCACAGCTTACCAGGAAAAGTGAAGTTTCTTTTCCTTCTTAGTGATGTCTATAGTATAAAGAATCACTCTTTCTAATGAAATAACTGTTTGCCAAGGTTGTACAGCAAGGACATGAACTTTAAAGTTATGGAGAAGTGGCGTGACTTAAATGTATTGGATAAACGGCGTCAAGTTTAGGACCCTTCACTATGAGTATTAAATGGCAGTAACTTTAAACGGGCATATTACATTAAGGGTTCCTAAGTTCAAAAAGTTTTAAGACAATGAGTATAGAAGTTTATGGCTTAACTGAGAAAATTATCCTTCACGACTTTTTATGTATCCAATACTAGGAATCAGCTTTATTTATTTTCCTTTAGTACAGCAAATTTTTGCTGTTTGTTTAGTCACCTTGCAAAATAATAATTGAATATCAGTGAAATATAAACAGTGTTCGACGGTCAAGACATACGAAAGTGTAGAAAGTTCTCTTTTATAATATAGAATCTCCGGAAAAAGCAGAAGCAAACAACATGACAAGAAAATTAACTATAGATGACCAGAAAATTTAATTTCCTTTAACATTACCTTTTTGTATGTGTCATGTTTCCTTCCTGTAAGTTAAAACAGTAATTTAGCCGAAGCCCCGAAAGGCTTAGTACCGATTAAGCTTAAAGCTCCAATGTTACATCAAGGTGAACGAGACATTGCTTAAGCTGATATCATCATATGTGGCATTGTATTGTAAACAAACGATTGAAAGTTACTACAGAAAATAACAAAACTTTATTAATACTTTAATTTATTTAATTACACTGGTTAAGAAGTGGTTGACAAGATCTACCAACATTGTATTTTAACGCGCAGAATCCGAGGTTTAAAAAGATATGGAACCAAATCAAATATCCTTTAATGCAGTTTTCTGCAAAGTCTGAAATTTATGTGATCCAATAACTCTAAAATACTGAGATTTCAGAATTTGGAAAATCATAGAGATAAGAAATTTAAATATAATATAAAATTTAAATATATCTGAGGCAAGTAATAAAGCTTTCTATTATTAAAGATAAAAGATCATTAAAGACAAGCTCTGATATTCTATCTTAAATCCGTGACTTTATAATATCAAAGCCATGTACTTATTTATGTAAAGGAGATTGATAATAATATAATGGTTTGTTTTTTTATGAAATACTAGCTTCCGATCGCGGTATCGCCCGCGTGCTATCTACATATCCCCATAATATAATAGCTAAAATACACAAATTCTTTATAAGTTGTAGTCTATGTGTAGTAGCTATATTTCTGTAAAGTTTCATCAAAATCTGTTTTGTAGTTTTGAGAGTAACAAACATGCATCCATACTCACAAACTTTCGCATTCATAACATTAGAAGGATTCGTATGAAGAATGATGGTATGATATATGATTTAAATTTAACTTGCCATAAGATGTGTAATATAATTTTAACGTATATTGGGAGTTAAACGAATTGGAACACTGACAATATAGAGACATCTAATTATACAAGTTACGAGTAAGTCGGTCATTGGCAGAAGCCATATCAAAATTTGCCTGCAGAAACTATTATGGCTTAATGCATTTGTTTGCATGTAATTTAGTAGCTATCTACCCTCGCTTCTTTTCGGTTTTAATCATTAACTTAATATAACATTTTTGACGTAAAGACCTAATAGTTAATTAGATACTGCTAATAGACGCAGTGGCTCAGTAAACGAACCCTAAAATAACAATTTACTTCTCATCCTATATGCATCGTAAAAGGCTGCAAAAATCGTGATCCAAACGTTAAAATAACATGAAATTTATTATGCAATTATATAAACTAATTATTTATTATTAGAGCGATCATCTTAGAAGCGGTGGCCATTGACACGCTGTCATCGCTCACGAATTTCAACTAATTTTCCAAAGTTTTATTTATATAGGTACGTAGTTTGTTTGAGTTAGAAGAGAGTGAGATGACGCTACCTGGTTTGTTTTATAGGTAAAAATGTATGTGAAATTTTTAAATAGGGTTTAATAAATTTATAATCTATGTATATATTTAAGTTCTTGAGATAATAAGATTTATTCAGACAGTTGAAATAATCGTTATATAAAAAGCTTGCCGACGTTATTCTACAGTCAATGTAATCATGGGTGGGAATATTCTACACGTTATTCGACTATGCATTGTGTTTCTGCATTGTGTAACACCAGATGTTATTTTACCCCAAATCTAGAAACAAATATTATTATAGCGAGATGTAGGTTTACATTCATTGTTATATAAGAATAAGGAAGTGAGATAAGTTATATTTGTCATACTATCACTATAGTACTCATTATTGAATAAGTATTGAGTAACTTAATTGATATCCCCAATAATAGATCATAAATTGTCATTGTCAATTTGGATCAACACCGTCCTGCTGTTTGTGTTATTTAATATGTTACCATGCACATGTTACAGCCAATGTGATAAATATTATTCATAATAGCTATCCAATTTAGAT
>JAOPUB010035172.1:0-10609 GCA_027564055.1 Neptis clinioides
GCAAATCAAACGTTGTTCGTAAGGATGTCCATGCATATCAACAGACATTTATCGATAAAATTATTAAGTAACCAATATTTTGGTGATGTTTAATCAAATGATTAGTAACTCCTTGGCTAGAAGTCGCATTACTAGATTCTGTAGAACTGCTATGTCCAGCATTAGCGATAGAACTATGGCCAGAATAGTTTTCAGTTCCTGAATTAGTATCGCAATTTCCAGCCAAAGTGTTTAATTGAAATCTTTGATGGTCTACCGGTCCGCAACATTGATCTGGCATGACCGGATGATGACCTGCTGTTTCGTAAATCGGTTTGCCGGTTTTTAAAGTGTATGTATGTAAGTTTGTATTTGCGTTACAAATAGCCGGATAATCTGATTCGAATTGTTCATTACTCGACCCAGTCGTGCATGGAAATAGGCCCAAACCGGGTATTTTTTGTCCATCAGCTTTTTCGTGCTGTAGGGAAGCCACGATACTAACTTTCAAACTTGTTACCCACGCAAGGAGAGCAACAATACTTATTTCCACTAACCTTAACGAAAATCGATAGCTCCATTGCAACCAATCGAATTTCGTGACGTTTACTTGATTCACCCAGATAATACCGAAAATTTGGACAAATGCCATCAAAACGAAGACAAGCGCCGTCGCCAAGTTTATAGGTATCGCCTGACCGAGATTTTGGAAACCATTTATGTACGTATGACTCTTCTTCTGCAATATCGCTCTAAGCATTCTATATACATAGATATAGCAAAGGCCGAGCGTCAAACACACTACGATAAATATAATCTGACAAGTTAAACCTAATACCCTTCTTTCGACTCCGTGGTGAGTCCTTACAATAGTATCATTATTTTCAAAGATATGCAATAACACACAGGATAATAAATGAATACCACCGCCTATTATGACCGTCCTAGAATGAAATAGGAAACCACAGCAAGTGTTCTTAAAATTAATACTATTATTCATTAAGAATAGTATAGTGGCTGCGAATGCTGTGCTTAAGAAAATATCAGGGATGTGGAGAAGAATCTCGCTAATGATAGTCGGTAGCGACTTATTAATATTATACGGATCATAACTCATGTAAAATATCCTTAAGATGCAAACGAATACTAAAAGTAAATGTAGAGCGATAAAATATTTCTTTGTAAACAGATGCGTAAATTTATTGTAAGTTTTGATTTTTGCAATTGAATAAACTGCTAGAATAGTGAATAGCGCGATTGCTAAATAAATATGAACTTTCCACGCGACCGGCCACGCATCGTCGGGCTTTGCTATCGGTACGTTATTTTTATCAATATATTTTTTATTAGAATTTACGTTCGCTAAATTGTGATATCTTTCTGTGGACATTTCTGGATCACTTAATTCAAATCCCATAGTCGAAGCTGGCGTGTATACCTCGTTTTTGCTGTCATTTCTGTCAGTCTGTTTATTTGTCGCATATTGTAAATTCCTTCGAGTATTAGTTTCGCCGTTTTGTTCTATAATTAATGGTCTATCTAGATTATTCATGTCTGGATCTAGAACAGCCAGAACACCTTCTGTAGACGAGTCTTTAGAATCACTTAGTGTGACAGCGTCTTTAGTAGCTTTTTCGTCGCTTTTTGACGTTTTTTCTTGATTATGTTGAGGTTTTGCAGTAACTGTTCTAAGGAGAACATCCGGAATATCTTCTTTCCTTCCATTGGAACCGGAGAGAATTCTTGAAATGGTCGGTATGTTGAGAGAGTTTGGCACGAAATCTGTAAAGTTTGCTTGATCTGTACCATGCTTCTCGTCTAATTCGTCGGGCTGAAAAAGAAAATAGGAATTTAGTATTTCTTATCGTATAGACTTTTCTAAAGCTTTAATTATTAGGGGATCGTTGATTATTAATTATATAACAAAAAAATAGTTAAAAGTGTACCTTATGGCTAGGAGTATTAAGTGCTTTTTTCTTCTGCGGTTCGATTCCCACTGGTGGTAATGGCGGAGGCGCTGGCACTTGTGGTGAAGATGTTTCCTAAAAAATACAATTAAAATAATTGTAACGTTTTCAGAAGAGTTTCAATAACTCCCGAGTACAAATCAGATAAAATGTAAAAATAATAACCTGTCCAGGAGGTCGGATCGGTATCCGTTCATGGCCTGGTCCGAGGGACGGAGGAGGGATCGGCCGCCGGTTGAGATAGCTATTCCCATCTGTGTTAGTGCCTGTAAATAGACATTATACTCATAAAGTAAAATATCCAAGAGTATTAGGTAGGTATATCATCATAAGCTTATTAATGTTTTGTCTAATGTCTCAATTCTCTCTATAAAATATAAAAAGAGGAATCGACATTTTAATATATGACTGAATTTATTATACTTTCAAATTGAATGAAACTATTCTAAATCCGTGTGTGAGGTGAATACCATATTCGTTTTATTGGCATTTGGCTCTTTGACCGTCTGCCAAGAAGCTCTTAGCCAACTAAAAAGGGTTAATCATGATTTGTTGGGGACTTTTGTACAGTTTCTATTACGTTTTTTACTTTACATTGTATATGTAATCTAGCTTTCGTCTGGATATACCACTTGCATAATGCATTCTAATTTCCAGCTATTTTACAACTAATTTAAATATTTACAAAATTGTTAAAAATAATCATGTCTATTCACATCTCCAGAATATTCTTAAGAGCTCTAGGTTGTCATTTCTGTCTACACATCTAAGCTGTCTTGTCAACAATACATATGACAGCCACGAGTATATATATTTATATCTCCAAGGTTCTCTTACTTCAGGCGTCATTTCAGGCGCTCGGTAGACCTTAAAGTCTTATTAATCGGAGTATTCACTGTGATTATTTTTTGAAATTGACAGCTGTCATATCTATACATTTCTTGGTTATAATGTTGTCATGTTTATATACATCATAGGTTTCAGATGTCAGACAATCTATAGTAATGTATAACAACTTAATGTATAAACTATATTGAAGATTCTTTTAGTGAATTTACATTTTTGCTATGACGGCAAATTGAGTTCAAATGAGTGAAGTACTGTAACTATTCTTACCTCTGAGTGTCGGCTTATCTGCGAAGGGGTTCCTGTACTCAGGCGGCAGGGGTGGAGTGAAGAAGGCGCGTCCAGGTGGCGCGTACGACGGCACAGCACCGACGCCTGCCAGCAGAGCCGCGCCGTGGTGTGCGGGAGGCCTGGAAAAAAAAATTATAAACTTATTCACTAAATCCAACCTCCCATGATTAAAAAAAATTTAAAAAGAATTTTACAGAAGTGAATTACACAAAATTACCCGAGAATTTAAATTATCAAGAAATTCGGAAATAATTATTCGGACATTGACAGAAATTACCAATAATACTGTGAATGTGTGCCCGTTTTCAAAAATTCTACATGCCTACAGCCAGATGTTCTTTTATCTTTCACATAATTATTTAAACACAACAAAGTATTTATGTAAATATTCTATTAAAATTCTGGACAATTCAAACCCGCATCCACGTTGATATCGTGGCTTGGGAGTCAATTATGTTTTACGTACAGAATGAAATATCCTTTGTTTACTTCAAAAGTATGTTCTCAGCAAGTTTCAGGGGAGTCATGAGTTTGATCAAGTTAGAGTATATTCTAAGGCTATGCCTGCGTTTTCACCGAGATATGCAAAGATATGAAGGATGTGTTTGTTAAGACCAAATAGATATGCATTTGACACAATCTGAATGAGGCTGATTAAACTTATATCTTTGTCTACGAATGATGTTTTATCAATTTATTTTTGAACAAACCCAGAATTTTAACATACACAAACATACCTATGTAATATTTAATTATATGATACTAAATACAATGTAAATTCCCTTACAATTCCAGCACACAACGAATAATAAGCAGTAAAGGTTTAAATGGCGGTGTATTCAATTTAACAATGCAACGTTGGGACGTAAATTCTACAGCAGAATGCGAATTTCAATAAACGCGCAGTTACCACGAAGTGCGTGGATGGAATTATAAAAGTTTTACCACTTTTGAGAAGTCCTGTTCGTGAGATTATGTGGATAATCCTGAGAATATCCAGCTATAAGATTTTTAATAACTACACCCATTAATATTTAAAAAAAAGGGTATATTCCTGTAGAAGTCCTAAACCTTTTATTATTATCCCGCAGGAATTAATTCAGATTATAAAGTATCTCTGTTAGGAATTTCATCAATATCTGTTCAGTGTCTTCGTTGCAATCAATCAAAAACGGCTGAACGAATTCCGATGAAATTTGGCACACAAATACCTTTATATCCTGAATAAACAGATAAGCTAGTTTTCATACCAGATAGTTCTTGTAGGACAGTAGAATAGTTCCTGTGGGATGCAAATTTAATGTTTTTTGTTGAATTTAAGTACATATAACCAATTGCACCTATGCGGAGCCGCGGTGTATTGGCTAGTTTATAATATTAATAAGATAATATACAGATCTAGCAAATATGGTTAATTGATTGAGATAATTATATATTGATTAGTGTACTAGTAATTATAGGGAGTATGCAGTTAGTGGATTCTAATTGTTATATTAACATACGGAGTTACTTGACTGAATGGAATTGTTGCCGATTATAGGCATAAAGAGCATAATCCTTTAAGCTGGGCTTTAAGTTAGAATTTGTACCAGAGCCTATCATTTCAATAATTTTCTAACGTAGAGTCGGAAGCTAGTAGTCAGAAAAATACAACAACTACGGACAATTTTTATAAAATTATACTGAAATAAATTTTTAATCTTCATAAGCTTAACAAAGTAAAAAAATCTGCGTGAGACAGTACAGACATCTTAAAAAAATTAGGTCAAAACAAATAAGAATCAAAGCCAAATCAGACAACCAGAATATCCAAAATCTAGTTTCAACTTGATTTCGCATAGCACAGTATCGCGAAAGTCAGTGACCCGTTACCGACCAGAATTTCTTGACCCTCCGCACTCCATACTATATATGACATTTAAGTTCCATACACAACCAGTTTAGTGTGACCTCTTATTACAAAAAAGATGTTTGAATACTAAGGTCTTTGAAACTGGTTTTTAAAGGAAAAATTGGCACATCGCCAGCACAGCCATAGTATTCTGAATTCTCACCGCGGTAACCGCATTTTAATGGATCCCACGCGGTAATGTATAATAAATATGGATCTTTATAGCTACAATGTAGATTAGGATAGATTATTTATACAATAAAAAACAGAGTTAAAAAAGTATTATAAAGTTTTATATGGGAGAAACATTTATTTCGATAATTCTAGGTAATGAATTAAATATTACAGAATGTCCTCACGAATAAATTTTTTTTACGGTCTGCTTACGTATTTACGCATGCATGCGCTTTAATTGACTAATTTATATAGCAACTATATGAAAATAGAAAGTTGAATTGCAAACGAAATTTTATGAATAAATTAAATTATTTCGCAATCACAATTTTATTACCATTACATAATAAAACTTTTAAAATGTTAACTAAAACATTTTCAACAGCAGCTAATAAAATTAATATGATAAATGCTAGACGTTGAGTGTGGAAACTCAAAAGTTTAGAGAAGTTTGTAATGCGACACGTTTAGTACATTACTTATTAGTCAAATTTATGAGGTCCATGACCGGCGGCGAAATTTACTATAAAATTACACTAACATGTATGTTCGTCTTTTGGCACGAAGCCTGCATCGAAATAGGTCCAGTTAATTAGCTGAAAAAACTAATATCGAGATTGCTGTTTATTTACCGCTATGAAAGTGAAAGTATAATTTAACTGTATATGAGTGAGTTTTTATTACTTTTGTCTTTAGAGAAATAATCAATATAATAATATCTAAAAGCGGTTTTTGATCCTTTATTCAAAGGCCTTATCCTTTTCATAACATTAGAAACAAAACTTTTCAAGTTTAGCTACTTGATGCTAGATGGCGTTAGTTGTGGGTTCTGTGGCATTGGTATAACAATCAATATTTTTTATATACATTAAAAATGACTTTATTTGTTTTTACTAAATCGAAAATTTGCACTTTAATAATAAAATAAGAAATTTAAATTTTAAATAGAATACTGTTCAAACAAAAAAGATTTTACAAAGAGCTTCAATAAAATAAATGAGGAGTCTGTAGGGGTGCATAATGCAAGTAACAAACAATAGCTTAGATTAATGATTGTGAGCAAAACCGCGTTCAAATACTTTCGGGGAATATTCAGAAATTGGGTATAAGGAAAAGGAGAGTGAGTCTAAAGTTTTTTATCCGATATTAAAAACGAATTAACGCATTTATTTTCGAGGATTCTTATGTATTGATAAATTATTTTAAAGCTTTTTTTTTTATCAGTCAGTATAATCTATTAGGAATTTTAGTGTAATAATAAATTCTTTTTAAAAAATGTTATGTATTGATAAATTCCTTTAAAAACAAGATAAAACACCAACAAACAGATCAGTTGGTTCCTAAAAATACCGTGTCTGACCTAATTCAAACCAAACCATCCGACTGCGAAAATTATAAGCGTATTATAGGTAAATTCAACGAAAATCTGTTTACTAACGTATTCAGAGAGCTATTTAATAAAGGCAAGCGTGACCCGCTAATCAGATTTCGATAACCGAAAGCATTTGTAATTTCCCAGTTAATACTATTAGCGTGATGGCATGATTTCGTTGGATAATACCGCATATATTTCTAACAGTAATGTCAAGTATACTGGGACTAGATTTGGCATTTATACTATGTCTAATATAGCAGGATTTATTTTCTAGAATACATCGCAAGATAATAATAACAGAAACTGTCACAGCTAATAATTTATTGGGTTACTTCCCTCTCGCTTCACAAGTTTTATTGGAAGCTATTTTGAGTAATATTAGTTGGATTATTTCAACATTGAATTAAAATACAATATTGGATAAAAATAATAAAACTTTTAGAGAAAACGACGAGATTTTTACTTTAAATGATTTTTTATAGTATTTTATCATTGGAAGATGTACATAAGATATTCTAATTTAGAATTTATAATCATATTTCTGACTAGCCGACTTGCTCTCGCTTCGCTGAGGTGTATTATATTTTCGCAGAACTCGACAGACAAAAATAAAAAAAAAATTAACAAAAATATGTACCTTGCAATTTAACATTACAAACAGACTCTCCAATTTTATTTGTATGTATTGATGTATATGTAGTTTATATGTATATGTAATTTAAAAATGAAACAATTTTTAACAGTGAACAAAAACAACAAGAAGAAAACCAAATTCCGATTTTTAATTTATTTAAAGGACAAAGAAATCACAGTTACATAAAAAGCTATAGTATATCTCATTAACATCAAATCTAAGTTCGATTCGACTTCTTTCTCATAATTTTAAAGAGTTTCTAAGTATAACGCCGAAGTTTTCAACTTGAAACATTCAAGTGAGTTGAATAAGAGCGAAGCGTATAAAGTATAAACTACCTAGTACTTTAGACAAAAGCTTAGATTAATGATGCTACACCGACGCTGGCGGAGTATACTTTTCGACGAATCTACCCTCAGTGCTGCTGACTGTGGTGCAAGTTTTGTTAAAAAAAAGTATATTTTTTTAATTGCAATATCATGACTCATTAACAAAGAAATGTGATAACATCTTAAACATATTTCTTTATTAGTTTAGGTAGTTACAAACATATAAAATCGTAATACAGCGCCATCTATTGAATGCGTATTTAATCTGGATAACTAATAATTGCAACACTCTTAATTTCTCGACATATAATTTACAAAAATGAGACCTAAACTGCAAATTTTTATACTATTCCTATTTTAGGTGTTCATTCATAACAGATAGGATCTCTTAGGTGATTGGGGAAGTTATAAATCATTACAACCCTTTAACCATATGAAAAATATATCGGCCATTAATCATAAAATCTAAATGATTTCACCAATAGGAGCAAGTTCCCAAAGTGTGCAAAACTTTTAGCATCATCAACGGTTGAGTAACGGTTAAGTAATTTTTAAGTTTAAGTAATTTTTAAGTTTATCCCAAATAATCATAAATAATTTAATTGATACAGCGCCATCTATTAGAAAGTTTCGAAACTTACAAATCCGTAGTTATCCCGTACTCGAATTTTTTTTTACATACGATGAATTAAATCTAATCAATATGAATCAAATAAGATTTGGAAATCAAAGCGGACAGAATTTCATTGAACATTTATTATTGTTTAATTGATTCATTTGATACCAAAACGCTTGTTTCATCCAACTTAATCCACACATTTTAGTCGGGGATTTATATACTTTGACAGCAGGCATTTTTATTTCAATCATGCTTAAGGAATAAAACTGCCTGCTCGGAAATCCGGAATCCAGCGATTGACATAAACGCTGTGTAATTAATTTATTCCCATTAAAAGTATTTGATTGTTTTTATTCCGACATTTATGTTGGTCTAATAAATGGTCACGGAAATATACTAAATTAGACATATCTTACTAACTAATACTAATGTGGAAGTTTACAAGATTTTATTTAAATTTTGTATACAGATACTTCAAAACCTAGATACACAATAACACATAGGCTACTTTACTTTATCGCGGAAAAAATCAGAGATTCTGCGGGACAACAATAAGATATCCTTACTGTCATAAATAAAAAAATAATTACGACATTAACATTTTAAATTAAATTTCATCATTTTATTATTACGGTTGTTTAGCTCAGTATCTTCAGCATCTAGAATAGCCTGTCGATAATCGAAGAATTGAAACCTACAGGGGGCCCTAATAAACATAATTAGTGCCAGGTCTGCTAGTTACATAATCCATTTAGTATTGTAAAACAGCTTATTACATTCCTCCCTTTGTTATATTCATATTCATTTTTATTTATTTTGGATTACATTATCCATATTGGGTTAATAGAGACAATACACTTATCAACTTTGTTAGTAACTAAGAAATACATAAAAATTTAGTATATTATACCATGGCAGCGGGTGTGCATATTAACCCAGTGCTTCATAAATGGATTTTCCCACTTGATAGACAAGGCATTCATGCTATTGGAACCGCCGCACATTCTGCATATCACGGATGCTGCTCTCTTTCTTATAAAAAAAGTCCCGAAAAATTCGTCGGTGTGAGCCTCCGGAAACGTCTGTGACGCACTACAAAAGCGCGACAGTCCCAACAGCATTCAGAAGCCATTATTTTATTGAACTCTTAGTTTATGTCAACTATTAGCTGCATTTAGAGGTCTGATGAGAAATTAGCAAAATATTGTAGTCTATGGGTTCACTAAAGGGAACATCTGTTTTAAATCAAACGAATGATGTTCTGAAGACAGAACAATAACATCATGTAAGTATCTTAGAAACTTTTTCGTAAGTTACATCATAAATAGTTTCATGTTTACATACAAAGTATAATTAAGCAATGTTCCACCACGACACTCCTCAACAGCGTCGTGGGTTCGTGAGCAATTTTTATTTGCATAAGCGCTACCTCTGGAAGAAGAAGTCACGAAGTGTATTACACTTGTGTTCACGTCACGATTTTTTGCGGAAGTAAATTGTACCGTCAAATCGAAATAGAGAAACTGACCTTACAAATATGAAGTTGAAGACCTCAGTCGTTGATAAAAACTACATACAATAAATATCAATAGTATACACATCATGAAGCTCGTTTGATAACTCAAAAAAATTTTACTAACAGAAAATAATAGGATTTCATTATAGATTAAATTTGATAATTATTATCTGAGTATCTACGGAGTTTCAAATAATCGTCATATATATTGAAAATTGTTATCTCAGTATTTAGGGAGTTTAAAATATTTGTTAGATTTTTTTGGAAATTGTTATCTTAGTATCTAGGGAGTTATCAATATTTGTCAGATATTTAGATAACTGTTATCTTAGTGTCTACGGAGTTTAAAATATTTGTTTGATACTTTGATAATTATTATCTCGGAATTATAAAACGTTTTTAAGATTAAGTTAAATCTTTTTTCATATACAAGTTTAAATCTTATATTCAGTAGGAATTAATGAATAAATTTAAAATATCGACTATATGTAATTTTAATTTTTAATATTAGATAAAATAAAAGGGATAACTTTGATAACAATTATGTTAATTTTTTAACCACACTTTTATATTCATGTCTTTGCATGCAGTACTTTTATAAGTAAATACATCCATATTTATATTATTACGAGCATAAAGGCTTTAAATTAAAATTCACACTGGAACAGAGCTACGACAGATTGACGTGATTTTTTGCATAAAGTAACGTAACGAAGGCAAGTAACAGGCTATTTTTTATCCTCAAAAAATGTACAAAATATGCTACTCATAGCAAACTATCATAGTGAAATCTCATCATCATCATCATCATCATCAACTCGTCACGGGTTTCCTCCACATAATGGGGAGGGGGTTAGGCTACAGTCCACCACGCTGGTCCAGTGTGGGTTAGCAGACTTAAATCACACACCTTTGATAACTTTAGTAAACTCTCTCTGGCAACACATACTCACAAAATGTAAAATTATATTTTGATACAAAATCGATA
>JAOPUB010035182.1:0-10606 GCA_027564055.1 Neptis clinioides
GTTCGGTTGGTTTGGTTAGTTCGGTTTTCTTGGTTCGGTAATTCGATTATAGGCATATGGATTAAATTTTTACTTTTAACACCCGAAGCGAATAGGTGGGCGGGTCGGCTAGTCATAAAATAAATTCAAATTGATATATTACACTTCCGATATGCAACAAGAATTACTCATGTAATTTTTCTAAATTGTAAAAAATATTGTAATAATAAGAGTAAAAGTTCAAAAGAATTGATTATTTCGCTATTAAAAACTTAACACTAAACGAAGCTTCGGTCAAGTAAAAAAGTTTCAGTGTAGATGAAACTTTGATATTGTTCTATTGAACACGAACCTATAAATAAACTCATATTAAACAAAAAAAAAATCTTATGTTAATAAAATTACTTTATTGGTAAGTCGTGGATCGTGGCCCCATACCAACATTACCAACTGTTCCACTTACGGTATCCCGTAGTCGCACCACATTTGTTCTTAAATTGATAAATACCCAATATCTAACAACTTCGTGGA
The DNA here is from genome assembly GCA_027564055.1 of Neptis clinioides. Taxonomy (NCBI): domain Eukaryota; kingdom Metazoa; phylum Arthropoda; class Insecta; order Lepidoptera; family Nymphalidae; genus Neptis; species Neptis clinioides. The sequence continues at coordinate 511 of JAOPUB010035182.1, forward strand.
CAACGGACACGACACGACGAGTTTGGTGTGGCTGATTTCAATGGAACTCTATTCGTAACCTACTTATGGATAATATAAAACTATTCTTCCATTACACATGTTAGTAACTTAAACCCTCACAAAGTGTATATTGGGTTATTTAGTATTAATAATTGGTGCGAGATATGTATAATATGTAATATGGCAGGCAACTTTAGGTCTGAGAAAAAAATGCGGGGGAAATTTGTGCAATGTGAGCATACTGCGTGCTTGTATTGGCAGTTCCATCCATGAAGTTTATTATTTTGAATAATGGCAAACATCGCATAACAACCAATCGTGTATGATGTGGTACCCTCGCCCCATTGAATTAATAGACTTATTATATAACTTCTGCACATTCAAGGTGAAACCCATACACAGGCCGGTAGTTATACTTGATATATGATCACGTGCTTCGCTAAGTTTATTACTGAGTATTGTTAGATTTTAAGTGGGAAAGTGAAGCAATGTAAAGTAAAAAAGCGTCAGTAGCTCAGCGGTTCAGGCGTGAGTTCAAATTTCAGTCATTGGACTGCTGACGTGGCTCACTCCTAACACAAGTATTTATTATAGTAAGAGGGGAGAACATGAATACTAGTAGTACTTGGAATCCACACTCTTAGTAATCTTTTTCAAAAAAAAAGTGAAGCATTTCAAAAAAAACTCTGTTAACCTGAACCAGAATAACAAGTCCCTGATCATTTTCCTATAGCTCTTATTATTTAGCGAAGGCTTCAAGTGATGACTGGAATTCTAAACAAAAAGATCGTTATGTAATACTATTCGTTTATATCTCTATCAGGCAGTAATAAAAATACTATTTTTAATATCAAATTGTAATAAAAAGCATAAATTATGATGATCTAATCCTATGAGTCGCAGCGTAATATTATATAGCCTAAAACCTTCCATGATAAATGGACTATCCAACACAAAAATTGTTTTTCAATTGGAATAAGTAGTTCCTGAAATTAGAGCGTTCAAACAAAAAAACTCATTAGCTTTATAATATTAGTTTCTTGTATTTCAAAATTTTTGTTGCTTTGTGACACGAAATGTTTAAAAAAATAGATATATAGTATAAAACATTTCAGAAATTACAGTTCCAGTCAGCCTTAAATTAAATGTTTTTTCGATCGAAGAAATACTAACAAATCTTTCAATAAGTTTACTCTTTGACAGCATCAAGACAGCTAACAGATATGCTAAATTATTCACATTTTCCAGATGGTTTATTTCTGCTCTCCACGGTGGCGCCAGGCTCACCTTGACCGCAGTTGGTACAACAAACCAATAAAAATGTAACCTTGCTACCCCCGCAAAATCGTTTCATTATCCATATGCCCCTGTGTAAATCTTTGATGCTAAAGATAAGTCTGGTAATAAACCATGATTGCAACTATATTGAATCTAAAATATACCGGTCTTTTTAATAAAAAACTCTTCGTACTATTTACAGATTTCTATGCTCAAGATTTATGTCTAAGAACTCAATCATTTTAAGATTTAAATAAAAGATAGTTATTTAATAATTACAATAAGCGACCCGTTCTTTTCCTACAGTATAATGAGATTATGTCAGTTACTTACATGCCGCTTAGTTTGGCTTATTTTATTATTAGGAAATTCAGAAAATGATTTTCGTTTAGGCTACATACTGACATAAGATAATTATTACAAATTCTGTAATCAATAAAATAACTTAATGGTATGTACGAAAAAATTAGGGAGAAGAAATTTTCATTTGAGACGAAAAGGTACAGCTACAGGTAAAAATTTTAGCATCTCTCTCACCTTTTAAACCTTCGTTGAACTACAACGGTCTTATTACAAAACGAAGTTTATCTCTAAACCATGTTTTTTCTATCTAGACCACTTTTTGTAAGACATTTTTTATAAAGCATCAGCAAACCAACTTTTAACCATTGTTAAAGGTTGATCTATAAACAATGGTTAAAAGTTAAAAGGTTAAGGTTTTGAAGGTTATTCCAAATCGGTCCTGTTGGTCTCAAGTTTTAGCAAGACTAAGAAGCATCAGTTCATTTTTATATATAGGCGAAGATTGAGGCAGAATATTTAAATAATAGCGAAAATCTAACTTCTTACTAATATTATAAATGTGAAAACAACGACAACAGCTAAACGGATTTCAATGAAATTAGGCATAACATATAGGCTATATTTTATCTCCGAGAAAAAATCAGTTCCCGAAGGATAACAAAAAAAAATTTGATTGTGGTAGGCGCCTAAATATATTTATTTAACAATAATATATCGAGAATTTACAATGTTTTTGATATATCTGATTATTACACGTGACAAATTACACCTGGACCTAACCAGGGCGGATCGAAAAGATTAACAATTATAAAATTAGAGAAATAGATGAGTAAGCGAGTTGGTGCGGAGACGAAAATAAGATAGTGGCATTGTATCCCACATAAGCCGACTGGTATCCTTGGCATAATCTGAATTAAATAAATTACGCTGTAGCGTGAAATTAGAATTCTAATAGCGACGGCGACATTAAAAGTAACTTTCCACACGGAAACTGTCGAATGGAGTTTATTTAGATGATTTATAGGCTATAAACTAAGTTCAATTTAGCCTAGTACGTTTTAAATTTAAGACTTAATTTATGTTGCTTGTATTTGCTTTTCATCTTTATCTTTCTGTTTAGAACTAATTTCAAAATGTAGATTAAAATTTTCAGATAAACTTACGTTTACAAAATATTTAAACGCGAATTTACTGGGTAGTTTAATTAGTGGCTTAATAGGGTAATATAACAATTATTTAAAGTAATTTTAAGAATAAGCACTAATTAAGCTTTTAAAACGTTCTTGAACAGCAAAAGCAGTGTTTAATGTATATTACACAACATTATAAAATAATGATAAAGTCACATTGCCCCTACAAGTGCAAGAAAAGAATTACATGTTTTGAAATAAAGAAAAAATGCAGTTTGCCCAAAATTAACATTTCTGATGATTTTATATTTGGCTTTAATTATTTAGCGTGGCTGACGTGAAGGATTTTTCACCCCGAATTATTCAAATAAGTAAAGACAATCGTGAGTAATTGATAGAGGAGTGTGGACTGTGGAGTACCACACACGGCGTACCGAATTGTGTTGATGAATCGTCGATGTTGTTTTAGAACCGTGAATAACACGAACTTTTTATATCTGCATGTGTTATTTGACTTTGATGTTTTTAATAGCATATACATTTTGACTAGCGACACAACCTGGTATCGTACGGGAATAATTTACCACTCTTTATACAGCGCCATCTGTTGTACGCTCATCAAACCAAAGCACCACAAGATGCTGTAAAATAATAAGTTAGAAATAATTACAACCCTGTGGCGATATTTAACTAAGATAGGATGAATAGATCCAGAGTTCATCACTGTCTTTATTAATTCTTAATTTCTTAAGTGACGCTTGGTATAAATATATGATACAACATTTTTCGGTAGTTATTGACTACCAAACACCAAACAAACGTGAATCGATGTATACAACTACTAATGTCAGTAACAGAACACTAATGCGATCAGCAAATATGGCTACCCCTGTTGAGTGAAGGACGGTCGGTGAACTCATAGCTAGGGTTGCATGTCAGAGTGATAACAACAAAGATCAATACTAAACATTTTATTCAAGAAAGCGTCAATTCTTAAATTATCTATATAAAATAGGAGCTTGAAGAATTAGTTAATGGATTTCGCGAAGAGCGAAATCGACACGGTTTATTTAGATTAAAGGAGTGCGGCCAGAGCTAATAGTATTGTCAAGGTTAAAATACGTTACGCTTAAGCAAATTCAAATTAAGATTTTATCCTAAATAAAGATTGAGAAAATAAATCCACAAATTGAACACAAAGGATAGTTTTTAACTCCATTACAAGGAAATAGAACCTTGTCTTACCTCTTAACAATGTAGGCAGTTAAACGATTATTGTAATACTGCGACAATCTTGTACCTTTCATGGTATTAAAACAAATCGTTGCACCGATTATGGATAGCAGACGTAGAATTTGTACTTGTGCTTAGATACCGATCAGGTAGATAAAGATACGACGGTATGATAATAGTTGCTAGTGATGTAATCTTAGTCATTACAACATTTTCACCGATCTGTGGAGTTCTACGCAAAGTGGTCAGGGTCAACAACGTGTTGGTAAAGTTGTCTAACTGTTCCACTTCGCTCACCATAGCTCGTACAATTGAACTAACAAGTTGTTTTGCACGATTTTGACATTTAGTGGCAGCTTTAGCAGTGGAACGTAATTTACTATTTCAGATTTTCCGCCCACCGACACCCTCACAGGTGCTTGGAAATAACATGGTCCCTGTATCATTCTGACATGATCTAGCTTAGCTATGATTAACGTTATTGGCTGTCATTAAATCGCATAGATCGTTGTTGTAACATTTACTCGATCATTACATTATAATATTACAGCAAAGCCAAAGCTTCTGGCGGGTAATCTGTTTAAATAGTAGATTAGTTGTGGATAATGGGGGAATCCATCAATCGTAATGAAACTGTAACCGCCCCTTGTAGCCCTACAAGGTCGTTAAAGGGAAAGGTCGTACATCGAACTTTGTCACTTCCTTGTTCGGAAGGGATGATTATTGTGTCGGCAAAATGTTGTGGATTGACAACTAAACAATTTTGTTGCTATAAATAAAATAGTATCGTTTTATTTTCAAGGAAGATTATAATTAAATATTTTCTACTATTTAATAGCCAAGTATTAAATTAACTTAAATATCAGCGTATTTTTAAAGCAAACCCGTATAATATTTCGATTCAGGCATAAATTGTTATTATAGACACATGTTTACATTATATTTAAGACCTCACAAAAAGCTAGTCTGCCAAGAATCTTTTCATAAGGAAAATAATATTAGCTCCTACTAGAACAACCACAATGCGGGTTCGCTTCTAAGTATCAAACTTTCTGGAACAGTGTACCGCTGTGGCGCTGCACAAAGTACCGATAACGTTATGGATAATATCCGCCAATATTGTTTATCTCACTGTTTTCCCACCACGATATCAACATCCGCCGATGAATCAGTGGCTGTATGCGTTTAGAATAATTTATGCTTTTAATCGAGTAAAATTTTAAAGATAACGTAGTAAAATTTCGTCCTACTATTTTATGACTAACCACTGACCTGGTTTGTTTTCTGATAAGGAGAGTTTAAACAAACATTGACTAAGAAACTATTACCTATGAGAATTTTAGGGAAGTAAATTGATCGTAACTTCAATTAATAATATTATCTTTTGGATAATTTTTATCTCATGGTAACGGTACTTTATAAACCGTTTCGGTATTTATTTGGACTGCAGCTTTTTGTCGTTAAATTGTGAACATTAAATTAGAAACATCAACTAGTAATTTTTAAAAATTACTAGTTGATCCGAAAGTCGTTGCTCTGTCTCACGAGTAGCTATGAATGAATATTGGATAAATGGCTGACTGTTACGTCAAATGACTTAAGGTTTTATTCGAAAAGTGAATAGTGTCAAAAGCTTTAAGGTTACATTTAAAAAGTTAATATGATCGTTAAATTCTCTTACATTATTAATTTTTTAACGCAACATTCGTTATTGTTTCTGACCCTAGAACCATCGCCTGACAATAACAAACACAAAACAATAAACATTTAGTGAAATCTGTCTAGCCTTTCACGAGTGATACTGTGACCAAGGGATAGGGATTCATTTTTTATATATAAGTTATCAAACGTTCAAGGTTAACATAAGCGTCTGTGCATAAAAGTGCTATTAGCGTATATATTTATCTAAGTAAGATGACGGTTTTATGCGGTGTTTATGGTCCATTTAGTAAGTGGATAAGAGAAAATCAAATACGATCATTATCATGTATAAAAGACCAAGAAGATTGTAGTAAATGGCGGTGGTGTCTCAACAGGTTGTTAATTTCTATGTTACATTATTAGTGGGCAGTTAAATGGCTTAACTGTTGTGTCGGGAACATTTCGCGAGTTGTTGCTAAATGTGACTCTAAATGCTTTATTTATGCGATTCCGCATTGCGGCCGGTGTAGGGAGAGCTTTACATTGGCTTTATGATCCTCGTGAGTTGTAAATCTGTTAAGGTATAAAGCTTATGCTTAGCCCAAGAGTTCCAGGATTCGATTAAGTTAGAAGCTTTTATGAAAAATCTACATGGGAGACCCCCTATGCGCGGACTCTAAGTGAGTGCCTAATTAATTAAAAAAATTTACAGCATATGATGTTATGGTAGTGAAAAGTGCATTAATTACAAAGTTTTAAATTATTTAGGCCAATATTAAACTATTTTTCCAACTTAAAATAATAAATAAATTTAAAAGCTATGTATTAAACATTCAGCTAATTTAAATTTTTTGACCGTTTATATTTTTATTTCCACTGCGACTGGTGTCCACCCTCCTTGGTAGTTCAATTTTTCGTTTTCTTCTACTACTTTAAATAATGATATTACAGTGAGAATGAGCTTTACTTTCATTTTACGAGCTGAGTATGCTGTAAATCTGCAGGATTGAACAATCCGTGTAACAATTTTATCGTCGGCAATGTTGTACGTTACCACAGTCATTTGCGTGTATCCGCGCCGTATGTCTTTCTATTACGGCGGGTGAGTGAGACTTGTATTTAAGGTACATTAATGCTAACAAACATTACATATATTTACTGTTCGTGTCTAATTTTACAGGTCTAGATAAATTTATTAGAGAAGAACATTTCTTCCTTATTGCTTTGAAAATAGTTATAAAGTAAACATTTAAGGAATTATAGGCAGTGGTTAAGACTTGATGTCGTACTCGGGAGGTCCAAGTTCGACCCCACACACAAGTGGGCCAGCGTTGTGGACTATGGCCTAACCTCCTCCCTATTCTGAGGAGGAGACCCGGCTCAACAGTGGGGCATAGACGGGTTATGATAATGATGATAGGTTATATATTCATTTTAACGTAACAAGACCCGACCGAGTAAAAACTCGTAGTGTTTTTCAATTCACCAAAACAAAATATCTTTTAATACTTTTTACGTACCTAGGGAAGGGTATTATAACCTGCTTCTAGGATTCAAGCCTGCACTGCTAAACTTGTAACATAATTGAATGTTATTGATAGTACATTGAATGTTATTTGGGTTTTGTCCCTCATCTATATATAAAAAAGGAAGCTGATTGACTGAATGACTTACAACGCATGGACTAATCATAAATATGAGAATTTCGAAATTTTGCACAGTGGTCCTATTTATAACGTAGCGGAGCACTAAGGAAGGATTTTCCAAAATTCACCGCCTAAGTGGGTAAAACGGGAGAAGAATTAAACTTATGAATTATATTTAGTATTATAATTAGTATGAAAGTTTTCCGTTATCGAAGTTATTCAAATGAAATTCATTATGACGGTTCTTCATTCAGAGTCATGAAAATGAAGTGGTGCAAAGATAGCATGAACGTATACTCCTCTAGGAAGCGAAGGCTGGTCGACTAGTTGTAATACAATTAAGTTTTAGTCGTTTAGGTTCATGAGCGATTCAAAACCAGCTCCTTAATAACAGTAGCATATTATTTTTCAAAACTTGTACCTCCATACACAAAAGGCAGTCAAGGCTTTAATTTTATATCATTATAAAGAATTTGATTGGCGGTTGTTAAAATCGTACGATTGCTGATGACGTCACATTTTTTTCAATGCACCGAGATCACGGATATAAATTACCCGCTGCAATAAAATTGATAGGTATGTAATTTGTTATCGCTTCTCTTACATTATCCGGGAAGGCTAATAACCTCATGTTTAAAAACAACAATTTTTAATGATCACCATGACTTCATACGCAATTTTTAGTAAGACTGCAGTTTTTTTGTAATATGTACTTTAGTGCAAACTCAAAATATTTTATTTTGGAGGTTTAGATGTTTGTTATCCAATCTCGCAAATACCGTAAAACAGATTTCATTGTAATTCGGAACATAGAACCTGTATTAATAGACTAATTTTTAATTAAGACCTAGGCTACTTTTTATCCCGAAAGAACTTCTTTTGGATAATTACAAAACATGTTGACCGTTAAAAGCGCTTCACGAAATTGACTGTCCCGTCTTCGATCCGCTGAGGTTTATTGTGTTGTCGCAGAACTCAAGATTTTTTTCAAAAATAAAAGCCTAAGTTATTCTCTATATATATAAGCTATCTGCCAGTAAAAGTCCCTTTAAAATCGGTTCAGCCGTTTCAGAGATTAGGTAGAACAAAAATTTAAATAATGTTATTTTAGTAGGTATATTTATCGTGTACAATTTCATTTATATGTATAGATAAAATATTTTACGTATCGTACGTATTTAAGAGATTTCGACGTATTGGAAAGTTTGTAGTTAAATTGCTTTAATTTGTATTAATACAACATTTTCCTGTCTAAAATGATTTCATATATGAATGTGTTCAAATGAGACCACATGTGATCCTAGAGTAAAATATTACAAATTAGGTACTTGTAACATAAATAAGGAAAATTTCGAGAATTTAAATGGTCAATTAGTGGTAAGCGGTGACTGTGCATATGTGCACATGTGTGGTGGAAAAACGCAACACAATTTATAGCAATTAAACAGATCATCTGATTGTTGAGAATAAGATGAATCATGTTGGTATAGGGATAATGCTATGATGAATCTGCGTATAGGATTTTCTGGAACTAAAAAGAGATTAGATTTTTCTGAGTTTTCGACTTTTCTGAGTTATGTGTGTTTTAAGTGAAGGAAAACATCTTGAGGCACTCCTGAGAGTTTCCTAAAGTTCTCAAAGGCTAGAGTGGTAGACTAAGGCGTAATCCCTCCCAATTCGGAGGAATCTCGAATCAGTTGTGAGCCACTGACGGGTTGTAAAGATGATGATGAATTGATATTTTCTACACACTTAAAACATTTTCGATTAGCAAGTTACAAATATACCTTTCTAGTGTAATATTAGAAGTAAATAGGTATGAAATATCAAATAGTAAGCTAAAAGAAAACACGTGCTACGTTTTAAGGTCGTCAAAACAAACCAAAGGAACACATAGCAACTAATGTTATTGTCATCAAAATTATACCTACAGCACAAACCTACGACACTGTTAATATTTACCAGTTAATTACATACGAGAAAATCTAACTAATATTATAAATGTAAAAGTTTGTATGTTTGGATATTTGGATGTTTAGATGTTTGTTAATCACGTAGAAACAGCTGAACGGATTTCAATGAAGTTTCGCACACAGATACTTCATCACCGGTTTTTTTTTATTATTAAAGATTACTAGCAGTTTGGATTGCAAACTACCAGTATTCCTGTTATCCCCTCCTACTGAGCTAAATATTTGTGTTAGGAGTGGGCCACGTCAGTAGTTCATAGACTGGGATATGAACTCACAACCTATCTATACAGTCGATCGTGAGTCCAACGCCTGAACCACTGAGCAACTGATGCTTTTTTTTAACGATTAATACATAGGCTACTTTTTATCCCGAAAAAATTGGAGCTCCCGCGGGGTCATAATATAAATATTATACAGTCGAAAACGCTTTAATATTTATATTTAGCAACAATATAATGAAGATAAGGTTCTTTATAAATCCAAGTATTATTCGTGGTATATAGCATCCGGGCGAAACCGGGGCGTGTCGAATAGTATAATACATAAATAAGAAAATCATAAAATCCGGTATAAAAACACAAGCCATTAAATTTTTTTTAAGCGTCCGTAGCTCAGTGGTTCAGGCGTTGAGACTCATGATCGACACGATTGATAGATCGTGAGTTCAAATACCAGTCGTTGCAACACTGGTGTGGCCCACTCCTAACACAAGCATTTAGCAAAGTTGGAGGGGAAAACAAAAATACTAGTAGTTAAAAAAAAAACAAATTAAATCAAATGACACCGCATCAACTTCGACTCACATACATAGGTAAACATGAGGTTAAAAATAGTCTTAATCTGATGGAATGGCCGTCTTTGCGTTGATGGGCAGATTTATTTCCCGCACGCG
>JAOPUB010035193.1:0-10605 GCA_027564055.1 Neptis clinioides
GTGCAGGACCGACTCTCTCCCATCATCACCATCCATCTGACCCATTTGACTTTTGATTTGATTTGATATTACTTATCGCACAATCAGATGATCAGCTCACTTTGTCTTAGCCGGTAGAAACAACTTATTAAAATGGTTTTAATTAATACTTATCAAAAAGATGTTTATAACACCAAATACAAGCCAAAATATTATGAGAAGAAAGCCAAAATATTATGAGAAATTATGAGAAGTCCACTAGTAATACTAGAAATATATTACAGATTTATTTTCTTTACTATTATACAAGCTAGTTCAAATTGTATTACAGTAACTTTTTAAATGTGTGTCGTGATAAAAGTACAATACAAATATGCAACCATTATTTAAGTTGAAGTAAATATTTTAATGTGCTTTTAAAATGTTACGAAGTTTTAGTAAAACGTTTTTAAACGGTTCTAAAGTAAATTAGACACGCTATATTGCAGTCGAATCTGTTATTTTCATATTTTAAATGTAATTTTACTTGTTTATCTTTGAATTCAATTCAAATAATTTAGATTGCGCGAGTAATTATGATAGTGGGTCACTTGGGTGGACATACAACGACTTTTTAAAAGTGTTTGGAGCATAACAATTCCAGACTCATAAAGGATACTTATTCCTTCTTAAGGCATTTATTTATAAGGTCATATTGATGAAGACTCCTATACATAATGTTACACTAAAATCTAAATAAGTGCTGCTCGAGTAAGTTAGATATCGAATTGAACACACACTTAAGTGTGTTAAAAATTAATAATAAATCTCAGTCCAAAATCTTTCATTTATAGATTGAATTTGTAATAAGCTGGAAGTAACTATGAAATGAGTTACCACAATCCATTCGACATCGAAAATTGAATAACGTGTTTAAAAATCATCTCAAAAATTGATATCTAACAATAAATTTAACTTTTTTCATTGATTTTATTTATTATTATATATATTTATATGTATTCATCTACTCCCATTTAATTCTATAAAAGAATCTGAAACAATTGCCTTATTCCCAACATAATAACACCCAATGTCCTTAATTATATCATCCAAACGGATGATATAAAGTTGTACTGAAGTCCATAATAACACTACTGAAGGGTTACTCAACAGACACATTCTTACTGCTTGATGCGTATATCTGTACGAATTTCAAGAATGTTGTCATTCAAGCTCGTTTCACTACCAGAACACTGCACATCGTAAAAGAGTAGTTTATTTGAAACCCCGCCATTTGAATTCGAAAAAACCTTAATGTCTTTTAGTCCATGAGGTTTGACGTTGCGGACGAAATGTATCTATCTATATATATATATATATAGCGATATATTATTTGGAGCGATTTTATAGATGATTTAATAACGTTCATACCGCACAAGCAATACATTGATAATGTGGTGCGTCTGTAAATAAAACACAATTGCAGAAAGAAAAATCGGAAACCACAGAAAGTATCTATTTGTGCTTTTAACCTGTTTTTTCTTCTCTACGTAGTTGATATTACTGTAGATTAACGAAGAAGTCTTTTACGGTAAAATGAATAACTAAATCGAAAGATTTTGTATTGGAGTCTTTTTATTCTATTCTATGGATTTAAAACAGTTATTTCGCACAAATTCGTAGCAAGCAAATTGAAGAATTCTTCCTGAATACACTGAGTTATAATATTTTAACTTCCAATCTTTAACTTCCGTCTAAACTATAGTTAAAAGTTTCACGGCTAAGTCATAAGGGAATGCTAAATCATTTCCTATTTGCTAACAAGCCTGCCCTCGTTATCAACTTTATTTGAGTTACTTAGGATTTATCGTCCGAACTTCAGTGATTAATGACGACTCGTTTAACAAGTTCCTTGTTTTGGATAACTATTTTCTTTTCTACATCTACATTTAATAAAGAGGTAATACTTGTTGTTTAGTTTATTTGTGGAATCACCTTATAAATAGCTTGTAATAAATAGTTACTTTAAAACTTACGTATTAGTTTTGAATATTATCTATTTATTACTTGAAGAGGTTAATAATTGCAACATCTATTCTATTCTGTCCAATGGATGAAAGATTCTGTATCCATCCAACGTCGTCCTAACACAGAGTTCTTAGTTATCTAAAAGTTAAAGCAACACCATGACATAATGTACCTATAGTAGGGTTAATGATCCACATGAGTAAACTGACAGATGCTAATGTGGACAATATGTGGAATAGTGTTGCCATCGCCCTTTTCGACAATATTTCTCAGACACTGAGAGAGCATCTCGTAGGAGACAAGTAACCCAGAACCCCACTAGTGGCATCCGACTGTCAAGTGTCTGTGACGAATTTCGGTCATGCTGCATATGGGCCAGGAACGTCCCATCCCAATACTGTTAAAGCTAAGGTTCTTGTGGATTCTTGCTTAAGGTACATTGAAACCGTAGCATTATTTTTTTCATTCCTCTTCCTTATACCTTTGAGCTAGCGACGCATCGACAATAAAAGTGTTATTCTCATGTATTGCCTTTGTCCATGGTACTCGGCGTAGGTTAATTAAATAATTAATCGGGCTAATGAAATCTATAAAAAACTAACTATCGATGAAATGGTAATAAAAATGTTGCTAAATCAATTTATTTACTTCCAGGAACATATTTTCTGCTTTACGACTTCCTCGACTATTTTGAAAAGGATGGACCGAGTTTTCTACAGAGAGAGAAATTCTTGGAGATTATTGACACGATTTTTAAGGAGTTCTCCAAAATCAAGAGAGAAGCAATAATATTCCAGGTACAAAATGTTTATTTATACTTTTGCCGTGAAATTTATAAAAATAATATTTATCGTCCCATTTCTACAAAAAAAAATTACGTATGAAACTTAACTCATCAAAATATCCGTAGGAGTACATGTCAAAGTGACCTTAGAAACGTAATTTTTGGTAATGACCCATAGTAGGTACAGGTAGGACAGACGAATGATAAAATTCATCAAGGTGTGGCTTTTCTTATATAAGTAGTAGGCTGGGCTTCAGGGGTCACCTTTCTAGTTTAAATATACCATGTTGGACAGACAGATTGACTTTTCCTACAAAACCCATAATAAATTATACTACTAAACCTTCCCCATCAAATTACTGTCTGTCGGTGAAAATCGCATGAAAATTCGGTTAGTAGTTATTGAGTTTATCACGAATAGACATACGTATAGATACAAAGATATCTTGCTACAAAATTAAATTGATTGACTCAATAAAACCAAGGAATTTCCTATAATATAATGATATTAAGGACCAAGGTTTTTATGTAATTATTCTAAAAGACCCTTTCCGAAAGTTAATTTAACATTATTAACTTTCCATAATTAAAGACTCCGTAACTTTCCCTAAGCAGGAGTTCGAGGAAAATTGTCTTAGAAAAGTTTGCAAAGCAATAACATTTACTTGTATTTGTTTTGATATGAGTTTGGTAGTAGACAGAAAATATACTTTTAACTGACTTCAAAAAAGGAGGATGTTGTCGATTTGTTCATATTTATTTCTATGGGTTACTCAAAATTCCTTCCTACACATCAGCTTTTCCTGATTTTTTGAATAATTATACGAAGAATCATTTTATAATAATTTCATTTCGAAAAACATATTTTCATAACTATGAATATTAATAAAATTGTATAAATTTAGTTAATTCCGTGCTTCTACTTAGGCACAGTGTTGTAGCTTTATGATTGCTTGACCTAGTTTGAAACAGTCTGTATCTTTTTGAGCAAGTTTTGCAAGAAATAATTTGCAGGTATTTTTTGTAATTATGCGACGTAATTTGTTATTTAGAGCCAAGAATTTAAATTGATCTAACATAAATAAAACTATAATATTTATTTTTTTTAACTATTCAAGTGTGCTTGCTATTTTACTACAAATAATACTTAGAAAAGACATATAATGAATTGTCGTTAAATAAGAATATTTAGGCGCTCATAATTAAACATATTTTATCATTTTCCCACATTTAATCTATATAAATCTGAATTTTTCGGGATAAGGGGGCGTCCATAAATTACGTGGGGTGTTTTTTAAATTTTCTGTCCCTCCTTCCCCTCTTGGTGAGATGTCGTGAGGTTTTATTCAGCCCCCTCCTCCGTCCCCCAATCTCACGTGAGATTTTTCAGAATGTGGGTTTACTACGTAAACGTGTTAGATTGTTTATTGTGAAAAGAAAAAAAAACAATTTGGTTCGTGCTTTTATATACGACTAGTTAAGACTAGTAATCAATATTGCTGAGAGTTATAAATGTAATAAAAAGTTAACAATAGAATACTTAAATTATGTCTACTGTGATTAAAAAAAAAGAAGAATTACTCTTACATACAATTTGGATTAAATTCAACAAAATAATATATTTTTTTTTGTTTCAATCAGAAAAAAAATTGCTTGATATTTGTTGAGACCCCCCTTCTCCCCAACGTGAGATTAGATGATATTTGACTCGACCCCCTCCCCCCCTTAATCACCTCACGTAATTTATGGACACCCCCTAATACATACAAATAAAATTAGTGTGTCAGTTTGTAATGTTAAAATAACCGCTTTTTACTAAATGCACCGGGGCGTATACACGAGACAGCACTTAAAAATTCTTTATCTGTCTGTTTGTTCCGGTTGATCTCTAGAACGGCTGGACCGAGTTCATTGGGACTTTTAGGTAACTTTTATTTTTTTAAATAGAAGGAAAAAATTTGTTCATACATTTCTGGTTGGCACTTCATAGTAATTGATTGCACCCGGGTGTACCGGGACGGGTTCACTAGTCATAAAAGTGGGTTACACTTATTACAAAATTAACTTCTCATTAATTCAGTCATAAGCAATGTTGCTAACATAACCGTTTCATAATAATACAGACAGACACCTCGTTCGAAAATATTTTTTTATGTAGCAAAACGTGCGATGAGTTGATTTAAAATAGATTTCCTTTATAATCGAAATGAATTAATTTTTATACCGGCGAGAATAATTTGATCGGAGTAGCAGATCAGATAGGAAGCTTTGCATGACAATACCCGTTTGAATCGATTGGATTCTATATAATTTATTCAAATGCAATTATTAAGGTAAGAGGTATTAAATTTATACAATGACGCAATTTAATAACTAGAAAGATGTCTAATAATATCTCGGTTATTATTGGTTTCATTTCGTTGTTATAACCTTTCAAGTTATTCAGCGTCTAACTAGAATTAAAATTTTTAAGGAATTGTGTTCCCTGAAATTCCCGATAAGTTAAATTAAATGTAAACGAACTAAAATATACGATACCTATTTATGTTTTAACCAGAGGGAGTATGCATTTTTAACTAATAATATCGTGATAAATGTTAGTATATGTAATTTCCCAATCATCATTGTACCTCTAAACTAATTTAAACAAAATCCGTCCAGGCACTGACAGACTACTGACGGACGGACAGTATGTTTATATATATATATATAACAGAAACAAAAGGTAAAAAAAAAAACAGAAAATCTGAGCTGACCATTGAAATTATTATTTAAAATGTAGAATGTAAAGAAATTCAATTTGATTTTAATTTTTAGGCTTATTTAATTAAAATAAACACATTGTTCAATTGTTAGCTCAACCTTACCACAATACATCACTAAAACCCACTTTTAAATCGGATCACATTGTTAAATTAGTGTGCAAAAACGCGTATGTATAACCTCTATATACGAATACTAGCCGACCCACGCGACTTTATCCGCGAGATGCTCCGCTCCTGTGGGTCATAGTGATAGCGTGATATTCTATAGCCTTTCTCGATAAATGGACTATCCAACACAAAAAGAATTTTTCGAATTGAATCAGTAGTTCCAGAGATTAGCCGATCAAATAAACAAACAAACTCTTCAGCTTTATTATATTAGGATAGATAAAATATTTTTTTAATTTGATATTAAGTAATAGATGGGGCTTGTCAGCAAAGTTTTCAGAGATGTAATTTGGTACTTTTATCTCGACGATCGGAATGAGTGCTCGTGACGGGGTCCGCAGTTCGTAGGCTTTCAGCGTTGTAGATATTTGGAATGAGCGAAATTACTAGCTATTCTTAAATTGCCATTTATTTCTATGTATCGTTGGATTTAATGTATATAATTTACTACATGTAATTAGATTTTCAAAACGCAATTAATTTTCAATATCCGTTTGTTTAATAACCGTTGAAAAATATTTCATAATTATCCTGAAGTAACTATGAATTTTTTCGGAATATATGTTGTCCTGTGTTAATTCGAATTATTATAAAGTAGTACAAGTACATATTATAATTATAAAGTATCTGTCCGCCAGATTTAATTAAAATTATTTCAGTCGTTTTTGCATAATTCAGTAACAAACTTCCAAACATCCAAATATGCAAACACAATATCTTTAACATTTATTTTATAGATATACAATCATTTTATAATAAAAGTAAAATGAAAACTACTTTCTAGGGTTCATCATACCTTGGATATGTGAGGAATCTCCAAATGATAATTAAAGTGAGAGATCAGTAATTAAAATAATATGGAGATCATACCGCCTGCACAATGACCTTATGACTAATATTTCATTTTTTATATTTCGTCGACAACTTTTTGGGCCAATAATCTTTTTAGAAGGACTAATAATAATAATTTACTGTAATGTAAATGAAAAATCTGTCATTTTATACCTTGTTTATTTAGGGAACTAATTAAAAAGATTTGTTTTTTCAAAACGAAAAGTATTTTTTAATATGTTTATGCAGCTCTAGATTACAAAGAAATGAGTCAGCCCGTAACAGATTCATACTTAATTCTTCTGTTACTTAATTGACAATGATGAATGATACCTAGTCAAAATATGATTTACAGCCTTTGTTTATGAATTATATCTATTGATATACTGGTTTAAAAGTAAGAAAACTTACCTTATTATAAGGATATGGTGGTCTATGGTGTACTCGACCATTTTGTAGCGCGTTGGTAGGCTTTTTGAATTCATTTTCACGACGAGATGGATGACCTGTAACAAAAACAATCACTATTTTAATACTCCACGTATGAAAATATATAATTTTAATCGTCCTAGAAAACGTTTTTAAATTTAAAAGTAATTTTCTGAAGCCACAACAAATATTATGCAAATTATATTAAGATGGATTGATATACTTTTGTAGACTACGTCGTTATAGTTTATTAAACCTATTAAAGTTGATGACGCGGTAAGTCTGGAAGTAATTTAGTACAAAATTAAGATCTTGTTCCGGTCACCCTGCCCCGTCATCAGAAGTGGGATATTCCTATAAAAAATCTAGTGACTCTGCCCCGTCATATATAATATTTTTAGGCGATATTCATCCAGATATGTTTGCTTATTCTCTCCATAGATTAATAATAATGGTTCATGGGGTCAAGCCGAAACTCATCTAATCTCACTTTGGGTAGTGGAAACATGGGGTTTCTTGACAAATATAGCTAGATTTTTAAAAAAATGAATAAAATGATGCAAAACATGTTACTAAATATGACAATATTTTGAAAAATCTCGCGTTTTATTAAAGTAAGGAGACAGTGGTTCAGCTAGATCTCATCATATCTCACCAAGGGGGATGAAGAATCGTGATTAAAATATCATAAATGAGAGAGGGGTGGTACAGAACAGTAACTACACTATAGGTACAACAAATATACCTTACTTTGACCTCGAGGAGGGTGACCTTAACCACGATACTATGACATTAGTTCACTACACTCATTACACTATATAGTGATATTTTGTTCATTTGTTTCGTAAAAAAAATATATATGTGATTACATCACTTATACGGCATAATAAGATGCAGTATATGTTAAAGCAAAGACTTATCACTATTCAACCGTATATGTGACGTTATTCGGCGTTCACGTTTATTTAGAATAGAAGAAATTTCAAAATTGATTTTAACCATCACCAGTTCATATTCTTCATTTTTTGTTCATATTGTGAGTTCATATTTTGAAAAAATAAAAAATACCTACGTGTACATTTATTTAGTTTCATTTAAAGAACAAAATAGATATGCTACAAATATGAAATGTCAATTAGGGGCATAGGGCAACGGTTCAGTTCCCACGCGTCCGCTATTTGTCAAAATAGTAAACGTCACAGTTAAACAACCAATAGAGTCCCCCACTATTTTTTTTCAGACGTAAACTTATGTGGCGGCTGCCATACAAATAATACAAAGATACAACATCTCAATTGACACAATTCGATGCCGCTTAATATGCAAATATCGTTTAAATGGGGGGTTCGCAATGGCGGCCCTTTGAAGCCCCGTGACACCGATAGATTTAAAGCCTGGAGTTGGAACATCCGTTCCTAATGAGAGCAAAAACCAATGAATGGGTTATTTGTTGTATTGTAGATAATTAATTCGGTAAATATGATAGGGGCTTTGTGGCTTTGTCGATTTTTAAAGATTGCCGATTATAAATGCAGTAGCTAACCATACCCATAATCTTAGGGGTAAGGAGGTATTGAGTATAGTTATTTGAAATTCAATCAGAGAAATAATCCATATTTGTTTGTAATAAGTGGAAAGACGTGTTGGTTGGTTGGTATAAGCTCAAGCCGAAATTTTTTCTATCCATTATCAATTTTGGATTGAGATTGATTAGGTATTGACTTCAGGATTGAACCTTTTTAATTTACTTCACACTTGTACCTACATTTATTACTGGACGATTAAACCCTTCTAAAAACTTTTGAGCAGTACCTATTCCAATTCCTTGTACATCTTTTGCTTGACGATTAAACCCTTCTGAAAACTCTTGAGGAGAACTCTTAATTCCACCAGGAGTTTTAAAAAAAATGGGTCCAAGCCTGTAACTGTAAATTTTCAATTCAGTTCATATATGACGGGAGTTCTAAAGAAACAATTTTAAAAGAAAAATAATCTCCTTTTTTGTATATTGTAATTTCTTAAATTAAATATTTTACTAGCTACACGAACCAGCTTTGCATGGTTTCTCTACTATAATATGTTATAATACCTACATGTTTTTACGTATTCTATGTATAAACCTTCCTCTTGAATCACTCTATCTATTAAAAAAATCGCATAAAAATCCGTTGCGTAGTTTCATAGATTTAACCATACAGAGGGATATGGGGACAGAGAAAGCGATTTTGTTTTATACTATGTAGTGATTAGTGAAACCTAATAATAATCATTATTTTTAATTATTTTATTATTATTTTTACATATTCCTATATTAGGTACCTTTTTTTATTAATTTTATGAAAGTTATTATACTTAGATATTAGATACCTACTAGACGATTGTTTTAATCTTTATATATTATATTTGACTAAAATTATATACAATTGTATGTGTAAGTATTTTTTAGCTTAATACCTTATATGCAAACATAAACTCGATTAATTATTCCAGCAAAAAAGTTGCTAATGATACTATGCAAAAATGTTTACAATATGAACTCAAAAAAATTCAATCCACAATCAAAATAAGTACCAAAATCCAATGAGAACACGATGGACGAACATTAAAGATAATAGCCGTAACAGGATGCATTATTCAATTGATCCTGTTGGAAGCCCACCTGTGGAATTGCCTGGTCCGGTCTAAATATTTTCAAAATAGTGGTCTATATTGTCAAATTGACCGTGAGGGAAATATTCGCCATTCGCCAAATTTTAGATTTTAATGGGATATCGATTGTGTAATAGTAGAGTATAGGTTTTCTTTTAAAATGAAAGTCTGAAGAAAAATGTAGTGGGAGCTTTTATAGAAAACGTTGTCCCGTGCAAGCCATGCCGCGTCGCTAGTAGTTATCTAAAAGTAAATAATAAGTGATATATCACAAAAAGTATAATAATTAGTAAGTGTTCAGGTCGTTATCCGTCGGTCACGGTTCACGCTTCACGGCGCGATATCTAACGCATCTTGTACTAAAATCACACACAACATTCATTGTCTCGTGCAGTTTCTTAAAAATATATTTCATAGATAAAACTATAACCGAATAATTATAGTTGTACTCAAGTCTAAATTAACATATTTTTTATTACGTACTTGGTTAGGTTTTTTTAAATGTCAACTTATGTAAATAGTTTAATCGATATTATCATAGTTATACATTACCTCACGGTGCGTCGCTCGTAGACATTTTGTAATAAAAAATTTATCGTTAAATAGGAAAACATTGACAAAATGGTAATTTTTATATTTTTAAGGTGAATTAGTATCGGAATTTAAAATTAAAAAAATATAATTCATACGTTGTTTTAAATGGCTTTTCTTAATCTCGGAATAAATAAAGGCTTCGCCCATGCCTTTGTGCCCAATATAAAATATACAAGTTTTACTTGTTTAAATACCTCAAAACGGTTAAATTCATAATTTAAGGGCAAATGGGAATTGTTAATTTTTTATTGCTTGTTTTTATTTTTACTATGTTTACTTTAAGCATCATTGATAGTTTTCTACTATTAATGTTCATTCATCATAGAAACAAAATGGCGACGACTTATTGATTTCAAAACATGGCAACACTGCATCACCTATATCACGCGGAAATAGTGT